>BGPR01025726.1:0-22124 GCA_013235015.1 Araneus ventricosus
GAGGCGAATGACCATCCTACTCCAGTGACAGGACACTGATGTTATTACTGAATTGATGTTTGCTATGTGGAAATGCCAACCATGAGCCAGATGATGACATCATTCCACCCAAATCATCCCGCAAACGGATGAAGATTGCCTAGATCTTGTTATTGATGAACCATCATGGATTGCCCAGAAGCACAGGAAAATTGGGATGATTTGGAGCTCAACAGTGCCACTTATGTGGCAGGCTACATTTCAACAGTATCTCTTCAGAAAATCTACTGTGAACTCTGCAAATTAAATATATGCCAGCAACGCAGCAACTGCCACTTATATTCTTCTGTCATTTAAAGAGTTTGCTAACTCAAAAGCCGGATTACAATATCCTTCGCAACTCTTTGTAAATTGTATTTGTAAATCCGGTGAAATTTTCAACTATATTTTTTCAAACACAAGTCATCAAAGGGGAATTTTGAAAAGATTAAAGATTTACAAATGAGTTAATATTGTTCTAAAAGCCATCAATTTACTTCATGGCAAACTTAGTTTTTGTTTGGTTGATCAAGTTCAGCTGAGATAGTTATAATTATTGTATACATATATTTTCTTTATAATAAATTTTTCTAGTAATGAAACAACTGAAAAACGTGAAATATATATAAATCATATTTTTAAATGGTTTTGTGATACTGTTGTGAAATTTGGAGCTCTTGGTAAGTATTTAAGACAGTTGTGTTAAGCACGGTTGTTCTTGAAGATTTCTAGTGTTGATTAGTTATTTCTTGAATACTTGATTTTGGTTTGTTCAGTCTTGTTTTCCCCCATGGTAAAATGTATTCAGTGAAGTTTTTGCTGATGTTGAAAGTTTTCTTACGTATTGGTAACTTTTAGCTGCTCCTAGAGACAGAGGTTTTTTGTATAGTGTAGTTTATGTTTCAGGGTAAATTTTTTTATTAATTGTGTTTAATTTAATCGTATCATGTAGCACCTGACACAGGAACACAGCATTTTTTTATTGGTGTCTGTCTTGGGAAAAATTTAAAAAAAAGCTTCAGTTCTTATTTATTAGTATTTTTAATTATTGTTGTTGCCTGTTAATATTTTTGTCAGTATTTTCAACTGTTAATTCTAAGTTGAATAAATTAATGTGATTTGAATTTCTTTTGTAATGTGTATTCTTTGCATGTTGATAGAGTTTACATTCGCAAATAATATTCATTTACCTACATTGTTCATGAAGCGAAAATTTTCGTTTCCACCTGACTTCTATGAATACTTTGATATGTAATTCAGGAAAATGATTAATTAACTTTAACGTAATTATGGATTTTTAAGGAGAAGTAACATTTTTTAAGATACATAATTATACTAAAAATTAAACAGTTCTATAATAAATACATTACTTCTTGCAATATGATGAAATCGTGTGTTTTCTTGAGAAAGATATGAATTAGCTTTTTTTCCATACAGTAATTGTGTGTATATGTATGTTTGATAAATAATTAATATAATATTTTTAAGGTCCTTAATTTTTTCCAAAAAAGTCCTTAATTTTTGTTTTGTAAAAAGAGTGGGAACCCTGTAGGGGATTTTTATGTTTTTCCTGTAAAAGAGGATATTGTTAGAGTAGAAAAGACTGATGTTGTAAAAGTTTTAGAAGAGCCATTTGCAATAACCGTGAACAATACTACTTTAAAATTTGAATATTGTATTGTTTAGCAGAATATGTAACAGACCACCTTTTTATTTTAATGTATTTCCTAATAAATATATTCTTTAAGCATCATTTTGCATTTATGACCCATTTTACCCCGAGATGGGGTAAAATGAGTCAAAGCTATTCCAGCTAAGTTTAATTAATTTATAATTAAAAAATAATTGTTAAAATTACATAAATATGTCCTGAAGGAATGTAATGTCAAGATACAATTGAAAAAAAAAACAGGAAAATTTTATGATTTTATTGCTACAAAACTTTGAATGTGAAAATAAGCTAAAAAGTGACCCATTTTACCCCACATGACCCTAACTTTTGTTTTTGCAAATATTATTTATCTATTTAAAACTTAATTTGTTAAAAAAAAAATAATAAAACTTGTATAAGGATCTAGCTCCATAATTTCTACTTGAGAAATTTGTGATATTCTTTGGAAATCTGAAGCTTTTTTATAATATAAAAAAAATAAGAATTTTCATTTTAAGATGGGTTTTTTAACTGAAAATTGGGTTATTTGGGTGCTATAATTGTAGTGACCTAAATATTGCAATTATTGAATATGAACCTATATTATATATTTATTGTTAACAATACAAAGTTGGATTATAAAAAAAAGAATGTATATTTGAAGAAAATTTTGTGAAAATGTAAACATTTTAAAAAGTATTTCCTGAATTAAATAGGAAAATTTTGTTAAAAATAGGGAAGTTAAATACCAGTTGCTTTATTTAGGTATGAAATCCAAACAAAGTTTAATTTTTTCAAACAAGTATAATTTTCAGTGACATGAGAATTGTGGATGAAATCTAAAAGAAAATTTAGCTGTTTATTTGGACCCTAAAATTGTGGTGATATAAATATTATTACACATACTAAACGTGAACTTATGTTAAAGGATGTGAAGTTGAATTATTCAAAAATGAAAAGATATAGAAAATTTTTGTGAAAATGCAAAAATTTTAAAAAGTATTTCCTGAATTTAGTAGGAAAATTTTGTTAAAATTAAGGAAGAGTTAAATACCTGAAAAAAAGATTGAAGGAAAGCACATTGAAGTATTTATAGGTGACAGACATTGTGTGCACATGGAGAGTTTTATTGCAATTGCACATTCCAAAATAAATAGAAACAAGATATGGGATTCAATTTCATCAGCTTTTGTATGTTTCCATTGTGATTTTTGATTAGATAAGTTTTAAAAAAGATTTAATTTGGTATGATTAAATTTTTTTTCTAACAAGTCAATTCACCCTTAAATAGATTCTAGGAGCAGTTGTACATTAGAAGTATTGCTTTCATTAAGAATAAGCAGCATAAACATTAGAGACACATCATAGTATTAACCAGGAAAATGTTGAATATTTTGTGTATTTAAAATGGAAGCATTTTAATAATTTAATCTCAAACTCATGAACTATTTTTAAAAAAACAATTATTCCCCTCTCCTTCCAATGTTATATGCTTGCTTGCATTCCTTAAAATTCAAAAGTATTTGTTTTCCTCTAACGGGCTTAAGAGAAAGTAGATTGCAAAAAATCGATTGAAGGAATGTCTTTCTCAATTTATTCATGTTACTACTAGTTATTCCAACTCTCGATTTCTATACAAAAGTTGCATCATTTCATTGTATTCTATTGAAAATGAATTTTATTGATGATAAAAACTGAAGCATATTCTGAGTAAATTTGGTAAAAACGAAAATTAAAGAAAATGAATTCAATAGGGTATTGTTGAAAGTAGGGAGGAAAATAAAATAATGAAAGAAATAGAATAATGGCACTTCCATACATACTCAGAAAAAAAGGACAGTAAATTACGGGGTCACTTAAAGAGTGGAAAAGTGTGGATTTTGCGATAAAGGGTTGATCATGTCCCGGACTCATTAACTCGAAATGAAACACAAATACCTTTTTTAACAATCATTTAAATTTTTCGAATATTGTGCGCATGACTGTTTTAAGCCTTCTAATGAAAAACTTTGAAATTTTAAATATTTGTTGTCCATATTGCTTTCTTTGAAATGGCATAAAATCATAAATTTAGTTTAAATCGTAAAATCTATGTGCACTTAAAAATAAAATATGGCATTGGGAAAAATGTATTTCCGGTTAAGGAGCAAAAATTATGTATATTTTATTTAGAGTTACTCATTTCACTTTTGTAGCATTTTAAAATTTTGATACAAAGGGATAGATATTGTAAAATCCTGTGTGACGCGCAAATCATTCTAAAATTTAAAACAGTCGTTAACCTAGGTTTTTTCTTAATATGTACTTTCTACTGAAAATTATCATTTATGTAAACAATAGATCATAATACTCTCATTAATAAATTTTAAATGTGCTTTGCAATTGATAAGAGCTCTGGACGGCCTCAACTATTTGTTTCAAAAATCGCATCTTTCGACACTAAAGGGGAACTTTAAAAAAAGAATTTATGTTAAAACACAGAAAATTCAGAAACAGAATTTCCTTGAAAACACGGAAAAATCAAAAACGGAATTTCTGTTAAAAAACTGAGAATTCGAAAACGGTAAAAGTAAAAACGGAAAAACCAAAAACGGAATTTTCTGTGAAAAAACGGAGAGTTTGAAAACGGTAAAACTAACAACGGAAAAACCATTAACGGAATTTTCTGTGAAAAAACGGAGAGTTTGAAAACGGTAAAACTAACAACGGAAAAACCATTAACGGAATTTTCTGTAGAAAAACGGAGAAATGTTTTACGAAACGGAATATTGCCGGCAACATTGCTGCCGGTACTTTTTCTGTGATTTGACGGATATTTTTTTACAGTGTATGTGACTACCTTCGGAGCACTTTTTTTTAAATATTTGAATTTTCAATTAAAGAAATATGTTTTTAATTAAAATGGAACATAAAACTACGAATTTAAATGAAATTTCTATGAAATTATTGTTGATTTTGGAAATATTGACAATTTTTAGTAAAATTTTAGTAAAAAATTACAGTTACGGCAAACCTGCAACTAAAAATTCCTATAAATATATTTCAATAATATTTATACAGTACATTAATAACATCTTTAGCTGTGTTATGAACTAAAAGATTTGCAAAATTTCTAAAAGTGTTTGATACATTCCAAATTTGGTGCCAAAACTCATTAAAAAAACAAAAACTAATGTTTCTTTTTACAAAAAGGCAATAAAATAAATAAATATGTAGACAGGGGTTAGATTCTAGTTCATAACACAGATAGAACTGATTAAAACATTTTCTCGAAATTTCAGTTCAATATTTAAAAAAAAAAATTGTTGTGATGTTTAGCGTAAAGTCAAATACTGAAAAACACAGTTTCTCAGAAAACACATTTAAAGATTTTAATACAGCACAAAAAAATTTCTACACACTTTGCATTCTTAAAATTCACCATATTTATATGTCAAACCCTCTTTAACTTCATTTTTAGCTAATTTTGATTTTTTTTTAGCTTTTTGCTTTTTTCTGGAGAGTTTTGTGGAAGGTAACGGTTGACGTTTCGACTTCATAACTCGCTCTTTATCGATTCCCATATATGCTTTTAGTGTCAGTGGAACAATTGGTATTTTTAAATAATTGAAAACAGGTAACAGTCCTAAATATCTTGAATTAAGCAATATAACTGCAATATATGCACCTAAAAACAAAGTTTTCTGTTGAACAAATGTTTCTTTAGGTAAAATAGTCCACAAGACGTTGTTGAAACTTTCATTATTGTTCTGTGTCATACCATGCAGGCATTTTTTTAGCAAGTTTTTGTCACACTCTTCTAGATAAGTTGATTTATCACTTTCATGACAGAATTAGGGAGACCTGGTGATTTTTCCAAACATTGTTTGTGTCGGATAAAGCTCGCTTATATCGACACCAACTGTCTTTCCCATCTGGAGACAGCCCATGCATGAGGTTTCGATGACTAGAACAGCAATGAGAGAAAGCAGCTATTACTGCAGACTGCATCTTTTCGATACTTCCAACATTGCTGAGGATAGCAATGCCGTAATAATTCTGAAGTTTGTCGATAAATTCATCGGTTAATTTACCTTTTCCACCGAGTCCTTTAGTTTTCTTTTTTAATTTCCTAAGTCGTGAACCTACTCTTTTTTGTACATGTCCTATACATTCGAGCTTTGTAACTGTGCCCTCCCCATAGATATCCTTCACTTTCAAAAAGGCCTTGGAATCACCATCTCCGTAGTATTAAGTGTATTGTAACACTCGTTTCAACACGGATCTTTCAAAAATTTTGAAAGCTCCAACAGATTCCATATTTCCAGATGAACCTTTGTAGTTGGAACATTCATGATCGCATTTGATGTTCATTTCACACATTTTACAATAATGTGTCATAACTTCCAAATCCAATATTTTCCCAGTATCAGTGGAAATAACTGAGACGCAGCCATTTAGTGACATATGACCTCTCCGTTGCCACATGCCATCAACAGAAACACCACAAGTTGTGCTTTTTAAAAAATTTTGCACTTCTTTTGATGCAGCTTTCATGTTTTCTTCACAACTATACTTCACTGCTTCCAACAGTTTGAGTTGATGAGTTCTGAATGTTTCCTTGCAAACATATGGCAAATTTAAAGTACATAACAACTTCATCCCAGCAGAAAATCCTCTGCCCATTAATCTCAAGCCAAATACCAACAAAGTATTTAAAGAACACTTTTTATTCTCTTTGCGGGTTGATGTAAATCCAGCCATAAATCCACATTTACAAACTATAGCAAAGTTTGAGCAAAGTCCTTCTTTAGAATCTTCAGTCAGTTTCAATCCAGTTGTAAAACATTGTGGACAAGAAAGAATCGAAAATATTCCAAGTAAAGTGTGGATATCAATTATTCTGTTTCCTTTTAACTCCTGAAAGTCAGATTCTAGCCCATCAGAACTTTCCAAAATGTTCAATTTTGTTGCATTTGCAGTAGACACATTATTCTTGGGAACAGAATTGCTGTGTCTATTTCCATAAAAGCTACGCTTTTTAAACTTCTTAGACCTAGCTTTTGGCATTTTGAAGTGATTTATAAATAAATTAAGCTTAAAATAAGATAAATAAAAGAGTTGGCAGTAAAAATATCGATAAATAGCCAGTAAACAAGAATAACGCTTTTGCAATAACAGTGTAAACAAACTGCAAACGATAATAGTATTGCCGTTCAGTAACACAAACTTGAATACAAAAACAGCTGCCAGATGCAAATAAAATAATAAAAAATAAATAAAGGAAACGTAGATCTATATTTTAAAATAAGATTTTGGCAATTATATTGCTTAAAAGTCACAAAATAGTCGTTCAAACCAATTGTTTACATTTTCACGTCTCTTTAAATGCCCACTTCCGGTATCAAAAACCCATTTCTGGTTTATTAATTATACTATAACTTCGCTTCTAATTATCGAAAAAACAAAAATGAAGCAGTTTTGGAATCTTAAATGTATGGGCTATAAAATGAACACATAAAAAAATTCGAAAATTTTCACCAAAACGAGGAGTTTTGGGTAGTCACATACCTTAACCTAATCTGATTTAATGATATATATCGCAGTCGCCGCTCACTTTCAACCTTAACGTACATATCGACCAAAAACTGATGGAATAATTGTCTACACCGTAGTAACATGTCAAAATCGTTTCCACGTGTCATCATGTAGAAAGCATAAAAGTCCATACATGATACTTTTTTGTTCTGCAAAGACAGACCTGTTTCGGGATTGATTAGAGGTATTTTAAAATGATACCCTTCCTCGCCTTTGCTAAAAATTAACGGATACTGCAATGCGCCGTAAAATTTATGTGTTTCGGACACTTTGGTGAATTTATCATTATGCGCTTGTATTACGATATCACGGGTTGCAAACTGTCCATTTCTGACCAAAGCTGCGACTTCATTTATCAGTGGTGAGTTATATCGCCTTTCATGTTCTCTACTTGGCGTGCGGTCTGGGTGAATCACTAACTTATAATCTTCTCCGGCATTCTCTCCAAAGCAGTTTTAAATGTGTTGATAAGATGGTTATGCTCATGCAACATTCTTTGAATTTTTAGAACAGTATCTCTTTCGACTCCGTGTATATTTTGGCACCGTTGATTTAATTCGGTATTTTCATCACCCGAGAAATAAATCTGTAAGAATTTATGCTGGTGATCAGCTACCGGAAGCAAAGAGCAAATTTTGTGGTAAACTTGTCCTTGGATACTGAACGTAGGAGAAAAACTAAACCGGCATTACGACTTCTCTGCCAACACCAAATGACATCATTTGGAAACACGTATTGTATCTCCGAATCCTATTTAAATATCGCCGTGATTCTTCCAAATCGCACAAAAGTAGACTTTTCAGCGGTTCTTCTGGCTCTCCAAGTAAAGGGAGCGAAACTTTTCCACCAGAACAGCACATGCCAGCAGTTTCCTTTTCCCACTGCACGCTTTTTTTATCCATTTTCCCTATCATTACGAATCGTTGATTAGCACAGTCAATCAATGGGTCATAATTAAATGCGGCGTCATTAAAGACTGTCCGTATGTTATACGTAAATGCACATCTTTGTTCCGATTGTCGTTTGTTATTCACATCACGCCGCCTTTGTGACTCGTCAGGTGTCTCTGCAGCTCTAACAGAAGCGTGACGCTCAGTATCTTTGGTCCGACGGGCTTGAGAATGTTCCGGCGTCTCTGCAGCTCTAAAGGCAGTTTGCCTGTCAGCTTGATCGCGCTTTCTTGCCTCATCCTGAACGTCAGACTCTAGCTTTCTGGCAACTTTCATAGCTCGAGCCACGCAAGAACTACGCGCTAGATTTGACTTGCGCTTGCGAGGCATTTTAGAATAAAATCTAATACGAAAAGATAAAAGTAATTAACAGCGAACTCAGAAAATAAATATCAAGCATTCTACTTCGAGTTAAAACCTGATTCGAAACAATGCAAATATAAATTAGTAGAATAAAGTAATTCACTGCGAACTCAGAAAATAAATATCAAGCGTTCGACTTGGAGTTGAGTTATTTCAAAAAACCCAGCAACAATAAATAAATTATTTTTTTCTTTGCTCAGCAGGATCACATAATTCTTTTATATTCACGCGATGTTCTGTTTTAAAATAAAATTATTACATTCGGCCGTGAAAGCGTAACAGACAGACAGACAGACACACTATCGCATTTATGATATTATTAAGGATAAGGATTCAGGATTTATTATTTCTTAGGAAACGCAGGTAGGATGACAAATGATTTTTAATATAATTAAATAAGCTTTAGAATTTGTTAAGAACCAATGAAAACATTACCAAACGATATTTGAAAAAAAATAAACAGGAAAAATAATGGTGAAATCATTACACCGTTACCTAGCAACTGAGTATCATTAAATTTGCTTTATTTCAAAATCGTCTGCGTGTCAACTTTATATTAAATTTTGAAAAATTAATAAAAATTGAAGGAAACATGTCAACATACATACATACCCACATAGACTTTTATTTATATTAAGATTAAAGATTAAGGATAATTAAAATTAAATAGACTGCAAACTCAAAAAATTAAAATCAAGCGTCGAGTTGAGTAATTTCGGTTATTATTCCACAAATTAATTATTTATTTCTTTTTTCAGCAAGATCCAGTTTTCTTTATGATCACGTGATGTTTGACTTTAAAAATCTATCCTATTAAAATTCGAAGGTAAACAAACGTATGTATGTATGTTCTTCTATCTTCTCACGAACCGCCGAACGGAGAAGCGAGCGGAAAGTACCAAAAGATGGGGAATAATTCAAGGAATCCATTTCGGCCATTTAAATATCGATATTTTAATTAGTGAAAAAGATATTAATTAAAAACTAATTTACAACAATACTTTTCATTGTTTCGGATACTTTATAACAATACTTTCCATTGTTACAGCGCAATTCAAAATTTATTTTATTGTTGAAGTCGTTTACTTTAAAGAACATTGTTACAACAACAATAAAAAAGTGACGCTGACAGAAATAAAAAAAATGTATTGTTGAAAGTGTATAAATTCTTTTTTTTATCCCATGATATAACGTCCAACAAAATCATTTTAACGAAATTAAAAGGGGTGTTTTGTTTCTGTAAAGTTATGTGCCAAAAGATGTAGATTAGTTATGTTAGTGATTTTAATCGTTATTCATTGATTTGATCAAGTTTAAATATTTGTAGAAGGTTCTATTTTAAGCTGATATTTGGAAGTTACTATTTTTGCTTTGTTCAATTCTCGCTTTTTCCGATGCCGAAAAGAAAAAAGAGGAATTACAGGGGATGTTGCCATTAGACAGGAGGCAGTTAGAAAAGGTGAAAGGAGAGTTGTTGAAACTGAAGAAGAAAGAAGCCGCCGATTGTCAAGTATGGCACAACGTGGCCAGGACAGAAGAGAGGAAGAAACAGAAGAACAAAGAAATAGCCGATTGTCAGACATGGCACAACGTGGGCAGGAGAGAAGAGCCGAGGAAACAGAAGAACAAAGAAATAGACGATTGGCAGTAATGGGACAACGTAGCCAGCAGAGAAGAACCGAAGAAACAGAAGAACAAAGAAAAGAGAATACGTTTTGGGGGGAACGTAACGTTTACGTTAGAGACAATATATGTAAAAAAAATAAATCGGAGGCGGGCATATGAAAATTAGTAATAAAAAGACTAGATTTGAAAGAATATTTACATTTCTTGTAGGAAGTAAGTGACAATATTTGTTGAAAAAAAACGGAGCCGGGCATATGAAAAAATATGGATCCGAAGGCCTCACGTGATCTCACTTCTCTCCGCCCGGGAATATCCCATTATTCAAGATTGCCCGTGCAACGCCGGGTCATGCAGCTAGTAAGTTATTAAACATGGTTTATGCATTCCTGAATGATCACGTGACAGTTGATTGAAAAATAAAATAATCTTCATCGCGCATCGCTGAGTCAATGGGCATTTCTTTGTTAATTATTTAATTGTTGTCTGTAGTCAAAAATATTGAACTTATGATAAAATCACATATCCTATGTCCGTTCCAGGGTTTCAAGCTACATTTCTGCCAATTTTCATCCAAATAGGTTTGGTAGTTTGGCTGTAAAAGCATAACAAAGAGACACGCTTTTGCATTTATTATATTACTAGCTGTTACCCGCGATTTCGTGCTCGAAGAATTTGAATTATTCTCTTTCTTACTTCCCGAAAGTAAATGTTTTGTTGCATTTTGAAAGGGGAAAGTAAAAGTTCTGACGGTTTATAATACTTAATTGGACGGCTGACAGGAGTGTACTGTACATGTATGCTGATATAGTTATGTAAATTGTTTATCTATGCTAATATACTTTTGTATACCACGTTATTTGCACGGATGTAGAGGTTGTGTGCGCTGGACACACGTGAATACACCACATATAGTTGTTCATGCGAAAAAAAGTTTTTTCCAAATGTACGCCTG
The DNA here is from genome assembly GCA_013235015.1 of Araneus ventricosus. Classification (NCBI taxonomy): domain Eukaryota; kingdom Metazoa; phylum Arthropoda; class Arachnida; order Araneae; family Araneidae; genus Araneus; species Araneus ventricosus. The sequence continues at coordinate 11,138 of BGPR01025726.1, forward strand.
CCACTTTCAGTGTCTGGCCCTGAGCCTGGCAAATGTCATTTTTAAAGGGATTTGTTACCTTTTGAATTGAGATGATAAATCCTCCGGTATTATCTGAAGGTATGGAATTAAAACACTCTCTTCTCTCCCTATATCAGTCATAACAGTAGCTTTCATGACATTCGGACCTAGGTGTGCAATTTGTAACCCTGTGCCATTGCGCAGTCTCGGTATATCGAGGTTACGTATTAGTAGTACTGGCATACCGACATTCAATCTCGGCTTGTCGGAAAGTGCCCTTGATAATTCTAAGATGTTGAAGAGCTCTACAGAATATGATGTTCCTTGTTAATGCCCATTGTCGTATCTACAGATGGATATTCTGTAATATCTCACTGTGAAAATTAAACAAAACATCGAGAGAATAATTCACTAACTCATTGGATCACTGTGTAATCGTATTAAAAGCTGTAACTGCTACCACAACAGGAAACCGGAAGTGTAAAGTCTCCTTTTTTGTTTATGATCAAAGAAAGCAATATTTTCTTATTAACATTTAACACTGACAAAAGCCCGCGCGCGAAACAGTAATTTGGCTTGAGTTTATTTCTATAAGAATAAAAAGCATTGTTAGAAATTACGCTAAAAAATATTTTTAAACCTTAATAACAATCAGAGAAAACATTTCATCGCAATGGAATTAATAAAATTAAAAATATCATTTTCTGGTCTTTAAAATGGTATAAAAATAATTATTGTGTAATAAATATTTCAGAAGTTATTGCCAAGAAACGTCTAAGCATTAGGCTTAAAAGCGGCTAATTTTCGTTGTTTAATTAAATATCTTAAGAACTAATGAACTCTGAAAGTTGAAAATAGCACCTTTGACCTAGAAATATGCTCTAGAATGTCGTATGTAAATTTCATGTCGCTACCGTTCACCATTTAGGAAGAGTTCTTGTGACCGACCGACAGACAGACAGATACTTGTAATTCTGCCTTATTTTATAGATATTTATAAACATAAGCAAAATTTTCAGGAATAAAGGTAAATTAGTTCAAAGTCTGACCGTTTCCTAGCAACGGAGTAGGTATAAATTTGCGTTATTTCAAAATCGTCTGCACGTAAAAAATTATTAAACTTTAAAAAAAGAATAAAAATTGAAGAAAACATGTCACAGAAACAAAATTAGTATCATTGAAAAGGTAAAACTTTGAACTTTAAGATGGTATAATAATAATTGGATAAATAATTTTTATCGGACAATGTGTTCCGAAGTTACGGCGGAAAAAAGATCACGTGATAGTTTATTTTAAAAATAATTTATTCCACATGTTTTCGCATTCCTCAAGGATCACGTGACAGTTGATTGAAAAAAAAACTTCATCGCGAATCGCGGAGTCAATGGGCTTTCTTTGTTAATTGTTTAATTTTTATCTGTAGTCAAAAATAATTAATTTAACTCGATTTCACCTACCCTATGTCCGTTCCTGGATTTCAAGCTACAACTCTGCCAATTTTCATCCAAATCGGTTTGGTAGTATTGCTGTGAAAGCGTAACAAACAGACAGACAGACACACTTTCACATTTATTATATTATTAAGGATTAAAGATATACAAGCGATGTATATGTCGCGGTCAATAAAATAAATCAGTTAATAATAATAATAAAGTTTTTTAATAGTTAATAATAATTTGTGCCCGTCTAAGATGGGCTTTTGTCTTGCCAACAGTATCTCAGATCTGAGTGTCACAGGTTTATTAAGAAACGTTGTAGAAGAAAATCTCACTCACATTGGCAAAGTGTTTAAAAAATGAAAAAAGCGTGAAAAATAAAGAATTCAGCTGAAACGTAAGTAAAGATCTCCCGGAAGTGGAAAAATAAATTCTATAGTTTAGCAATGGAATCGGAAACCCTCCGCGCTTTTGCGCATGCGCCTGGTGGTTATTTTCATCAAAATGGGAGAAAGTGAAGAGTGGAAGGGTGATGTTTGCATTTTACTGTGCGTGATCTAAGAAAAAACTCCGGAAATGCGCTCATATGACTCATTGCCTGACACCCCTTTCCTGTGTAAAATCGTCCAAAAGTGGTAGTCTCGGAATTCGTTGCTGAACAGTAAAGGAGTTCGTCCTCAATGAATCAACATAAAATAAAAAAGAAAAACATAAGAACGGCTGAGTTCGGTTCCGCGCCGTAGATTTATCGCGAAAGCGTTGGGATAAAATCATCAAACAAGTATTTCGTATTAATTTGTAATTTAATTATCAATCTCTTCAATACAATATTTGCACAGAGTAGTATAATGGTTACAGAATAGATAAATCACAAGCTACCACAGACCCTTGCTACATGCGATAAACTTGTGATTTATCTATTCTGTAACCATTATACTACTCTGTGCAAATATTGTATTGAAGAGATTGATAATTAAATTACAAATTAATACGAAACGCTTCCTATCTTATATTTTATTTAGAGTAGCTTTTGATGGCGTCATCTGTTGACAGTATATAGAACTACATTTCGCGTATGCGCAGTAATACATTATTTACTACAAATGCTCATATTTCTGAATTCAAATTTTAATACAACGTTTCTTTTACCTATTGTCAAATATTCTGTAAGTTTCGTACAATTCGAAAGAAAATTCTGCCTGTTATAACCAATAAGTAAAGACGTTTTCACGTCAAAATAAAATGCTGAACTTTCCCCAAAAAACCCTGTCATAACTCAGAATGCAAACAGTATCCCATGGTGTGTATACTAATTTGTAGACAGACAGAGTGCTTAAAAAATAAAAATAAAAAGCGTGGAAAACAGAACTGATGAAACAAAATTAATCCTATCGTAACTTCTTTTTAATAAGGGACCGTTCAAATAATATGTAAGCATGTTTTTGGTAATTTTTGACTCCCCTCCCCCCCTTGTCAGCAAAAATAAGCAAATCGCAGCCCCCTCTTATAATTACGTAAGCAAACTGCAACCCCCGTTCTTTTTTTTTTTTTTACAAAACGTATAACAGTAATAATCTAATTTAAAAAATAAGGATTTAATTCAAATAAAAAACTCTAACTCGGCTCAAAATTAAAAAAAAAAAAAAATTAGGATTTGTGGTTTGAGAATATTCGTTATTTTATTTTATTTCCGCTACCAATTAGATTGTTTTTTCAGTACATACTAAGAAGATGTATTATTTAGCAACGGATTCGGAAACCCTTTGCGCATGCGCCGGGCGGAGTTATTTTCATCAAAATAGGGGTAAAGTGAAGACTGGAAGTGTGATGTTTACATTTTACTGGGCGTGATCTAACAAAGAAATGAAATCCGGAAATGCGCTCATATGACTCATTGCCTGACATCCCTTTCTGGTGTAAAATTGTCCAAAAGTGGTAATCTCGGAATACTTTGCTGAACAGTAACTTTAAACCTGACTACGAGTATAATTTTTATAAACGAAATATTCAATGAGTTTCAAGTTTGTTGTAATATCTTTATTTGTGCTTGCTTGGAAACTCGTATTGTCACAATACAGCATATTGGTCCCTTTCATTCCAATCTCATCATTGGAAATAGTAGCAAGTTCTCAGAAATAAGCCTCATACATCAAACATTATTATGAGCTGTCACTTCCAGCTACTATAAAGAAAAGGTACTATTATCCATTGTGTTCAATGATCATTCATCCTATCTATCGTTTATGATTTTCTTGCGTGGTTAAAATACTTGATCTCAGAACATCATTGAAAAAAAAATTAAGTTTAATTTTTTGCCATATTTAATTTTTTTTCAAATTTAATTTTTTTAATTAAATTATTTTTGCAAGTTACAAGAGATTTTCGGAAATAAAGTGATTTTAATGTCTTACGTAAGCATCACTCATACCCCCTCTCCCCCCTTGTCAGCAAAAATAAGCAAATCGTAAACTCCCTCCACCCTTAGGTGCTTACGCAATATTTGAACGGTCCCTAATAACCGAGTTCGGCATAATAAAAAAGAAAGGAAACCTTTAAATTCCCATAAAAAATCCACTGAAAATGAAGAAATAAATTAATTTTGGTATTGCTATTAAATCATCATTGCCCACGTGTGGATGAATCAGCATAAAAAAAGCATAAAAAAAGCTGTCTGAGTTTTTTTGCTGCCTGTGGAAAGAATATCTTTTAGCACGTTGCCCACATTCCTGAAGCGTTAATGATTTCAGAAGGTTTTTATAATATACATAATAACCGGTTATTATTCACACTAACCAGAATTTTTACTTTAACCATTACTTATGTATATTACGGGTAAACCATTAATCTTCTTTTTGAAAAAAACGTGAAAAGCTTTTTGTACATGCAGTGAAAGGTCCAAGGCGAGGAGCAAAGAATGAAAGCTCATGATAACTCAAACCTGCAAGAAAATGCACTAAAAATGATGGAAAACACCTGCGACGCCAAGGGGATGAAAAAAAACCGCGATCAAATGAATGACTTATATATTATGATGACTTATGTTTCCTTGAATATCTAGAGCAATCTTCAAAATGTTTGATGTTTCAAACTGAACTGAAACATCAAACATTGGTATTTTACGAAAGTAGAATAAATTTTAGAGAAGGCTAGCTCTTCAAAAATGTTATATAGAAAAACAAAGAAACAAAACTTGAACTTGAATTTGTGTTACGGGATTTGAAGCAATAATGGCTATTATCCCCTACTTCCAGTTAGATGCAGTGCTAATCGTTCCAGAAAAACCTGAGCAGGTAGTTCCATAGCAGAGGTTAAAACACAAAGAAACAAAACTTATCTTTATTTTTTTTTGTAAATACGACTTCTTTTCGTTTAGCTTCATGCTTATGTAATGTTGCATTGACAAAATTCGTTTTGTATATACTCGCTAAGAAACATATTCAAATTTCTACAATTTCTACTTCTTATATTTAAAAATCCATTTTATTTAAATCCACATTTATTTTAATCCTAATTATTTAGAATTTTCCTTTTCTTGACTTAAAACTTGCACTCCTTGTGTGCTATATAAGGGGTCTATTCTGGTACCTCCGGTTGGGTTGGGAGATGTCTCTTTTTCCGTTGTTAACGGCTGGGAAATGTGACGTCTCCCAACCCAACCGGGGGTACCAGAATAGACCCCTTAGAAATATTGTTGATATTTTGCAACTCATAGCGTGAGAGAGAAACCAAATTCACAGCTGTTTTTCCTTTCCCTTTTTCTGGACCTGTTTCTGTGTTTTGAACCCAATTATCAAATCCACACTTCCGAGTTTCACTACGCAACGAGTCCTTTCGGAAAGTTACAAAAAAATCCAATGTCACTGGCTTTCTTTCCAGAGCGGAAATGTGTGCATTCTTTACTGACACCTGACCTGTTTTTGAGATTCGAGTCTCCTTAGGACAGCGGTTTCTCTTGGTCAGCCGGAAATGCATCTCCTCTGGATATTTACCATATGACAGGCTCCACACCCATATTTCCGCTCCACCATGACAGTTTGTCGCTATAATTTCTTAAAGTTAAGCCCTTTTTCCAATTAAAGGAAAATTCTTTGATTGGCTGTAGATAACTTGGAGCTCGCTCCAGCTGGTCAAATTGTCAGCAATAAAAGTTTAACCACTCGAAAATCCACCTTAGTTGCTTGGCGAGTAAAATTTTAGTTCTGCTCTAGCTTTCTCAATATTCTAAATTGGCTTGGTTGGCAGGGTATTGGTTTCAACTGGAGATTCAAAATGGCTGGTTTGTGAGTTGTGGAGAAGAGACGAAGATGATTGTTTTTTGGGAAGACAGGTTTTTGAGGAAATAAGCAGCAAGGAGAGACGTTTTTAGATGACAATTCACCACCAATTGCTGAGAGACATTGCTGCCAAAGAACTTTGCTTAGACAAATTTTAGCCATGACACAGGCGGTGCTGGCCGTTGCGTCGTTTATCACGTACGGCAGGCGTGTTAGGCCTAAGAAAATCTTCAAATCAATTTTCCTTCCGAACTGAGGCTCCGCTGGTCAGCAGAAAAAGAGCATTATGAGCTGCAGTCTACTTCAGCAAATAAGTTCTGCATAACACTCAGAGCCAGAACTCAGGAAACTGAATAGCTCTGCAGTCATCGTGTTTCCGTGCACTGCAGATTCCATCCGGAGCGAATGCCAGCCTTCCAGCAATTCCGTGGAATCTCCAACTACATGTTCTCGTCTGCTTTCCGAGCGTAGCGCTCCTGTTGATTGCCAGTGAACCCACTGAAGAGTATCTGATGCCCGAGATTCACCTATAACTTCTGAGCCACGACCAGCTTCTCCAGGCACTCGTTCCAGTAGTGCCATATACATCATGCTATCGTCTCTAACCTAACACACCTGTAGACGACACATCCTCTTCAAGATGAAAGTCACAAATCCCGGGATTGAAAGGCGCCATGCCAGAATCAGCCAAGATAAGTAGTGCATTACATTAAAATGAATTTATTAAAAAAACAAACTTCATAAGATTAAACTTAAATAGATTAGGTAAATCTACTGCAGCTGAAATTGGCTTTCGCTCAAATGATTCCAGGACTAATTAGCTATTATCTTATTTAAATCTTTAATATTTTTAAAAAAAACTATCAGTGCTTGTTCAGATACATATCTCTCAATTAAGTGACATCTCAACTAAAGTGAAATTTTCCTCAAAAATTGAAAATAGTAATTACAGATGTTTCTGAGTGCTTATATTATTGAATCTCCATTCATAGTCATTCAAATTTAAATTTAGAGAGCAACAGATGTAGAGTGTTTTTGTTATTATTGATTAAACTGCCCATCTCAAATACAAGATAAACTCAGAAACAATATACTTAAAGATATGTGTACCTACTGATATAGTTTTGGTAAATTTAACAAATGTGTTGTCATGTTTGAAGTAAAGAAATATTTGTGCAGATCTGACATGAAATCATGTGTTGTGATTTGAGTAATTATATATATATGGAAGAGCCATCTCCTGATTTGAAATGTATTTTGCATATAATTATATAGCCAAGAAGTAAAATTAGATTTTAAATAAATTGTTATGTTTATCAAACATGTTTCTGCCATCATTTATCTCTCACACACTGACTTCTAGAGAATTATCCCGATCTCACTTATTTAAATTTGTATTTTAAAAACTCGATGTTTTATTTTTAAAGATCAGGACTACACAACGCAATCTTATTTGGCCATCGGCTTAAAATGATTAAATTAATCAGGTGTGATGAATTGCTACTCTTAAAATCTTACTTTTTGTCTTAATGTTCATGTGCATTTACTGTTATGGTATTAAATAAGTTTCAAATTCCTAGTAGGCATAATGTAACTAATTGTATATTAAATCTAAAATTAAGTACAGATCAAATCCCTTCGCCACACTTTGATGGAGAAAATCGAGTACGAATTTTGGAAAAATACCTGTTTCCGGTGAGGGATTTGATTCTAAAATTTGAAGAAAAACCCTCTGTGATTTTGATATAAACATCACGTGCCAAATTTCATTCGTGCAGTTCGTTGAGTTATCATGTTCACACACACAAGGGAGAGGCGAATATAATTCCGATTTTTGTCGGATTCAGGGAGGTCTGAAATTTCGAAACTCAACAAAATATCGATTTCAAATTTTTTGACGAGTGAAATAATTTTCTTTGTATAACTTCGGATAACATCGAGTAAAAATATAAATTTCTAGTTTACATTAAAGATTTATTAAATGCTTGTGCTGAAATTCTAAGTGAACTGATAATCAGTCTTACGCACCATGACATTCGCTTAAGACGCTACAACTAACACTTTACCATTAATATTTTTTTCAGAATAAAAAGATGGCGTTTGTGATCGAAGTCACGAGCACACTGATTGGGTACCCCTAGCTCAAACAGTCAACAAACGATGTTGCACGAGTGTCCTTACTGTTCTACTTGAATTGGTACGAAGAAAACGACATGATCAAAGGACAAAACAAACAAAATCTTGTCTTTTTCACCAGGACAATGACCAAGTTCACAAGGCAGTACCTATCCAGATGTTTTCTGGCCAAGCACGAGATCCCCATTGTAGAACACCAGCCCTATTCGCCTGATCTCGCCCCGTGTGACTTCTTTTTGTTCCCCGTGGTCAAGTCAGCGCCAGAGGAAACTAGGTTTCCCAGATAGCAATTTTAGTTTACAGCAAGCTTGCCACAAATTTGTCATGACAAGAATGCAAGTTTGCAAATTTGTCATGACAAGAATGCAAGTTTGCCACAAATTTGTCATGACAGAGTGCAAGCTTGCAGTAAGCTTGCAGCAAGTTAACAAAAGCTCGAAGTCCATGAAACGAACTTGGAAACTGCCATGCAAACTTATTGAAAATTAAAGCAAAAACAGAGAATACGAAACACAACAGGATAGAACTCGCGACCTCCCGGTTCCGAAGCGGAGACGCTAACCGTTGAGCCAGTCGAACTCTGAGAGGGGAAGATGATTTCGCTAATACATCGTTCGATTCGATTCTTATACGATTTATTTTTAACTATTTTCTGATTTCATTAATTTTTTGAGTTGAGAATATGATTTGAAGTCAAAGAGAGCGATTTTGCTAATAACTACGTTTTAGTAAAATAAATTATGAAATAGAGTTCAAAAGTAATTACTTTAAATGGACAAAATGTCCAGTTATTATTGTTCAACAAACACTGACTGTTTTTAGATTTAATTTTGTTTATAAACGTTAAAATTTCAACATTAAGAAAAGGCGATATAGTTTTCTTTAAAGTGAGAGTGATATATTTAGTAAAAGATGGAAAATGTTTCAAAATTTTTTTTATAAAAGTTATCTTTTCACAAATTATCATTGATTTATTGAATTAATAAAAAAATACGGTCTAGGAGATGCTATTAAAATCGGATGTTTTAAAACAGAGACAAAGATAATTATCTCTTTATTGTGTATCTTTATAGGAAGCTTGTTTTGCTGCAAAATTGCAGATTTGATTTGCAAGAGGGTGGCGTATTTGTCACATCGAACTTCTACAAGTTCATTCAAGTTTGACGCGTCAAATTTTGCCATGACAGTCAAAATCAAACTTGCTGCAAACTTACGTGCTATCTGGGTTGAGAGTGTAGATGCAGCGAAAGCAAAAGCGACGGAGGTTACGAGAGGGCTTTCAGGAAATGACCCGAAGCACTGCTTTTAATGGCGGGGAATTTGCATGGAGCGGTGTAAGGATCGGGGAGGGAAGTACGCTGAATGTGGCGATATCAAGCTTGTAAGAAAATAAAAATAATAATGATTTAATAGATCAGCGTTTGATACTCCTCTAAAACTTTTAATTTCTTTATCGAAAACCGCGTTCCGAATCTTGTTTATCTCTACGAATAATAAAGGAGAATGTGTGTGTGTGTTGGCGCTGTGCAGGGCAGACCGCTGGACCTAGTGCTACGAAATGCGGCACAAGCATACTTTGGATGGTGGGAATCTGCACCTCGGAGCCCTTTTTCTGAAATTTGACTTATAATTTTAATTAATCAAATATTAAGCAAAATTTTTGCGTTTTTCCTTAATAACTTTCGAAAATAATACAGCACAGAAAATCATTTTTATGCCATCTGAAAGTGAAAAGTTACCTTTCCAATGAAATCAATTAAGTTGCCGTTCAATATTTATAGAATTTTAAAAATTTTTTAAAAATATTTTTTCGTAAAATTTATAACAACTCTTTTCATCGTTGCAACACAATTCAAACCGTTTTATTGTTTAAGCAAATTTTTTATAGCTTGTTTCTCTTTCAATGGTGAAAGTTAAGGTAATATCCTATTACATTTTGCTTTCATATTTTATTTCATCAACATTTTTGTGGAATCTGTAAACCAAGCTCTCTGAGATATTGCGTATGTTAAGAAATCTCTACTACTAATAAAGATGAATGTCTGTCTGTCTGTCTGTGTGTCTGTTGGCGGTGTACAGAATAGACCGTAGAACATAGAGCTACCAAATTTGGCACAGATATACTTTAGATGCTGAAGATGTGCACCTCGGAGCCGCTTTTTTGAAATTTTGATTCAAATTTAAATTATTTAAAAATTAAACCAAATTTCGCCGTTTTTTGCCAATAACTTCTGAATGAATTGATGGACAAAACAAATTTTTATGTCATTTTAAAGAGCAAGAAATTATCTTTCCAACGATACCAGTTTTATTATTGTGCAGAATTTTATATAATTTTTATAAATTTTTAAAGTCATCTGAATCTTATAGTTATTTGGGTACGAGAGTAAGTAGGAGGGGCGTAACCCAAAGGAGGGGCGTAAGTAGGAGGGGAGTAAAACCAAAGAGGTGTTTATCTACGTCTCATTCTCGGCGTGCAACATCAAAACAAACTTACTATCAATGAATACTTATGCCTAAACCATAGGTTATGAATGGTAAATTAGCTAAATAATAATTAGTTCTTTTTTGTTAGAATCATATTATTAGTAATTTGTTTCTGAAGTTTACTTTGTATGTTTTATTCCGCAGAGAGAATGATTAATCATATGTATGCATGTTTTAATACACATACATTACAATTCTAGCATGTAAATTTTGTTTCGCACTGAGAATAATAATTATTCCTAAGATACATACAATTTTAGCTTAGAATTTCACATTAGCTATTAAATTAAATTTTTGTTTTTAATGTTTATAGATACTAAATAAAGATTTTACAAGCTTTGTCTGTATGTGTTTCTTAGTGTTTAAAACCATAATGTTATGGGATACTGATAGATACTACCTTCAAATGTTGTTGTTAGATAAATCTGGTGCAGTGGATTTTCATGATTTAAAAACTGTTATTGGAATATTCTGCGAGACTGCACCTTCATTTGCACTAGCGAAAAACAGCATCCAAGTGAGTTTACACAGTTAATTTGAACAGAAAAATTTAAGATTTATGTGAAATAAGAATAAAAAGGGGTAAAAACTTCAAACTTGCTTCTTCGTTACAAAGTAAGTGGCAAGCAATCCCTGTGATTGAGTACCTTACTA
>BGPR01025727.1:0-22123 GCA_013235015.1 Araneus ventricosus
GATTGCCCACATGACAGCTCCAGTGCTGAGGCCGGAGTCCCAGTAGCCAATCACCGGCCACGGCTCGACCCTTCCGAAGAGGCACGCACCATCACTGAAGGAGAGCAGAAAACCCCACCATTTATGTACCATCAGGGGAGGCGAGAACTTGCCATTTAAGCCGCTATCACACGGAGAATCCACCGTGCGCTGCTATCTGAGCGTGAGCACACGCTACTCAGCAGAAAAGTTTGTAGAATGTGACTGGTCAGACAAGATGACGAAATCGGCCGTATTCAACTGGCTTGAAAATGCACACGACGCTGGTGCGTAAAAAATCGTTAGCAGCGGGAAATTAAACCACCGGTGTGACTTTGACAGTGACGTAGTTCGCCTTCCCGATACCGAAATACTGGCCCGACCGTTGTCTCCAATGTGCCACATGCTACAAACTTCTTTCCTTCTGAGTGCGGCACTAAGATAGAAGCGCAATGATAGCTCCGTGTGATAAAAGCTTTATACGGCAGCTTCTCATCCGTGAGTTTCTGGTGCCCCACACAATGGGGGTCTACATTAAATAAATATCAACTACACTAACCATGTGTTTTTATAATGATTTATAATCAAATTTTATACAGATTGCAGCATTACTATCTAACTAAGACGGCAAAAATCAAAACATGTATCTTAACGCTTAAAATCAAAATACTCGAGTTTATTACTGGTTTTAAAAGCTGCATGAGTTTTTATCAGAAAGAAGGAAATTTTAGGTTAATTGGAGGTAATTTTATAATTATTAAAGCTATATATCAACACTGTTAAAAATATTATTGAATGGTGTGCTGCAAAAAGATGAATTGAAATTTCCATTATAGACAAGCAATTTTTTTTTTTTGGAAAACTGATTAATGTTATGTTTTCTTGCATAATTTAAAGTTGTTTTATGCATACAGAATGTTGATACTGCATACTATTGCGCAGATAACGGAGAAAAAAATACGGTTTTAGTTATTATCATAGATGATTTCTACTTAATTTGGTGACTGAAATAATGTAATTTTATTCTTCAAAAATATTCCTATATTTAGCGAAATGAAAATATATGTTAAAAAAATGTATATTTTAAAAGGAAAATGCACAAGAAATGGAAAACAGGGATGTAAATTATTCCATTACTATATTTTCTCCAAAGGAAATTTCTCTATTGATAACAATTTATAGCATACCTTCTATTTAATAATTGCCATTTTGTCTATTATGTGACTTTTTCATTTTAAGAATGTTAGCAAGAGAAAATAAGAATTTCAAGGAATGACTCATAATTAGATTACCATCGTTCATTATAATAAGTATTTTGACTCCAAAGTTTTAAAATGAATAATTTATGAGAGAATTACGTAAAAGTTTGCTTTTTGATATAATTTATTACCTCAGATAAAATCACGAGTGCCTAAAAACAAATATGATTGATAACAATAAGGAATGATTTTAATAGAACAATGACTGAGTTATTTGAGCTAAACGATCGCATTAATTAATGGATATAGCTTTGTGAATTATTATTTTTTCATCAAATGTAGATGATTCTTTTCTAAGCAAACACGCGAGTGAAAACGAAACAACAAAAGTTTTCTACAATAAAATATAACTTTCATTAGCTTCTCAATAGAAATTCACAAATTAGCATTTAATCGAATGAAGAAACAGATTTAGACTTGGCTTCTTTTTTACCAACAAACTCGAAAAGAAAAGGACCGCGATTTTCAATTAAAACCACATTTAGTAACACTTATCGTTTCTGTCTGCGATGCAATAAAAATCGCCGACAGTTTTATTTTGCAATGAAGACAGTATTTATGGTGTTAGATCCTCTGTTTACGAGTTCGTTCCATTTTAAAAAGGTAAATTATGCTATCACCAGTTCGGTACTCTTTAATAATGTACAATAAACGACCCTGAAATTTCTGATTGGCCATCATTTCTGGAAGAGTTTTGTTTAACATTCATTGACGGGTGAGAGCAATAGTATAAACACTAGGACCCTAGAAGAAAGAAGCATTTCAATTTTTGATTACCTTCTTTGATTTTTATAGCTACCTTTTCCTCAATAGAGAAAATTCTCAAAAATACCAGAGATATTAAGTTGATATTTAGAGAGAAAAAATAATTGAAAATGAATTGCATCTCCCTTTCGTTTCTTTAAAAATATTCAAGCAGTAAAAAATTTTGTTATGTAGTCAAACTGATATCGCAATTTGCAAACCCCAAGATTAAAATGAATCCATATACCAAATAGAACAACTTGAGCTAATAATATTGAAACTGATATTGTAATATCATAAGACACTGTGTATTAGCTGCATAATATCTTAAGATATAGTATAATATATATGCACTACTGGGGACAATGTAATAAAATTTGCTAATAATAAACAGTACTAAAAATATTTTAATTTATAGTACGTCAAACATCAATCAAAGCAATGAGTTCAAGGTAAAAAAAACATTGCTAATTTATGTATTTAAAGCTGTACAGCATTTTACGTAATTCCTAAAAAAAAGTAAATCGTGATAGATACTACATCTTTTCGTGTTACAATTTGGAAGATTGTATTTTCAATTAACTTATAAGGTCTAAGATTTTTACCAACGAATTAGAGGTAAAATTAGAACTGTTTCAAACATAAACAATTCTAATGTCACATAATATATATCCTTGTGAAGGCGCTAGTCATAAAATCAAATACAAACACAAATGGCCTAAATAATAATTACAAATCCTTGGAACACGGTAAAGAATTTAGAACTTTAAACGGAAAGGTTGCCAATTTTACTTATTGAAGCATACTAATAATCTATGGAATTTTGAATATTTTAGCATTTTTTCGTTTTTAAAGCACACATCTAGAAATATTGTGAGTCATCGAATACTACAGCTTACTTCATCTTTAAATAGGCTTTAACACTGAGATCTTTAGCTCAACAGAATTAATTGTCATTTCTTCACAAATATTTAAACTATCCAATTTTTTTCTCCATACAGTAGAGTGATAAGTTATTTAGCCTAAACTGAAATATAACAAATTATTCTGTAGAATGTTTCACATTCCCCAACATTTCAACAAGTTTTCTGTATGGGAAAAATTTGGCACTTCAAAAGTTCCACGAAAGGCAGGAAAATCGTCTGAAAAAAAGTTACCAAATATCGAGAACTGATTTCACCTGGGTTGGTAAATTATTATTATTTGCAAAAAAACTGGAAATATTTTTTTTGCAAGTCGATGATGATGGATAAGCAGTAAAAAGACAAAAGAAAAAAGATCATCAATCTTTTTTTCCTCCTCGTTTTGCCTTGCACTTTGTCTGATGCTTCGGGAAACTGATTGAGAGAGTTGAGCTGATTAGCATTAATCAATTTCGCCGAATTTCACCAGTTGTGTCCGCTCAAACTTTAAATCAATGTCCGCAACTGAATCCTTTGTGGAAAAAAAGAGGACACGTATAAATGCATAACTCACATATGATATTTAATAAAAGTTCGGAGTGTCTATTTCTTGTTAAGGAAAATAAAGAAATGAATCGAAATCAAAGAATCGCAGTAGCATCATATTATTACACCGAAAAAAAAAAAAGGAAACTGTTTTCTACTATTTCATATTGCTTTACTCAAACAGGCATTTACTTTCATACCATAATTTCAAATACATTATTAATTTAAATTTGTTAAAGGTAAATTTTGCGCAATATTTCATCTCTGATTACAAAGACAGTTTTTCCACCAAATGGTTTTATATAATAAAATCCCGTTAAATAATAGCTGAAGTTTAAATTTCACCCACCACCAAAATATTATTCTCCAACCAGTGTAAAATGTTAAAACTGTATTTTGAAGATATTTTCAAGACTATTTTTCTCTAAATAGATGTTATTAGTATTTTGTTTTATACATTGAATGCTATTATATTATACATTGAATACTCAAGCATATAAATATACACATTTGAAGCCAAGCATATATTTATACATTTGAATGTCAAGTATATATTTATACATTTGAATTCAAGCATATATTTATACATTTGAATAAGTAAATATTTATATATTGGAATAACAAGTATATTTATACATTTGAATACTACATATATTTATACATTTGAATACCTCAAGCTACCAAGTATATATTTATACATTTGAATACCAAGTATATATTTATTTCTACATTTGAATACCAAGTATATATTTATACATTGGCATACCAAAATTCAGTATATATTTATACATTTTAATACCAAGTATATATTTATATATTGGAATACCAAGTATATATTTATACATTGGAATACCAAGTATATATTTATACATTGGAATACCAAGATTTCATTGCCTCTACCTGTGCATGGTGCTACATGGTCTGAATGGTACTACACTACCATGCAGAAGCAGGAGTGAAAACATCACAGCTTTCGATAATAAATTTTAGAAGCGCAGTAGCCTATTTACGAATTTTTGAAACGAAAATAATGTGATTTACAACTGCAATCCAGAAAACAGGTTCAATTTATCTCTGAAACAAATGTTCAGACATGCAGATATTAACAACGACATTTTTCATTGCTGAGTTATTTATAAATATAATATTGAAACGAAAATATTTTTATTTTATGTATGTCTTATTTCTCCTCCCAGGATTTGAGTGTGCATCCTGTATGTAAAACAATAGGAAACAAAGTGATATCCTTGTTACGTCATCAAAAATAATCGATTTAGATGATTGAACTGCAGGATTTCACATATACACTGCATAGAAGTAAGAGAGAAAACTATACAGCTGTAGATAATAAATTTTAGAAGCGAAGTGAAAGATTTATGAATTTCTTAAACGGAAATAATTCCATTTACAACTCCAATCCGGAAAACAGAATCAATTTATCTCTGAAACAAATGTTCAGACATGCAGAAATAAACAATTATATTCTTAATTGGTAAATTATTTTTCATGGACTTAATGTTGTCCCAAAAAATTATATTTTATGTATGTCTTACTGCTTCTCCCAGGACTTTAAAGCAATTGGGAACCAGAGTAACTTACACGATTAAAAACACCATTAAACCACTAAGCATGTACCATGTTATACCATTTTAAAATATTTGATTTATTCGTTGGAACAGCAGGACTTCCCGTCACCCTTCGGGACGGCCGGGAGCTGAAGGAAACGTGCCCACCGGCCGGGAGCTGGCAAGCGCATTCTGTGCCCACGGGCCGAAGCTTTTTCTCCCGCTAAGCCTAACACGCATTAAAAGTGCGCGTTACATAATAATGCATAAAAAGTGTCCTTTACATAGAAATGAAACCATTTTTAAATATGCGGTAAACGATATCAGATTCTAAACCATAAAAAAAGTTTAATTAAAATACTTGATTTTTAATAATAAAAAGTAAAAATATAGTGAATTTCCCTATAATTGAAAGTACCTAAATAAACACGAGATTATTGATGCAAAATTCGAAAATAAAGGAAAAAATAAATATTTACATTCAATATTATAAAATACTTCAAGAAAATTGTAATAATTAACTCTTCAAAGCCTTCTGAAAAATCTTCTATTTTAGGACTCCACTGACATGAAGGAATTGGAATCGATATATTAGTACGATCCTCTTCTAATTCAGAATTTGATGATTCATAACTATCTAAAGAACTCTAATAATTTATTGCTTTATCACTATCGTCGGAAAAATCCATAGATTTGTCATTTAAAAATTTGCATATTTCCTCCTCGGAAATTTAAAGAGTTCTTTTAGAAATAACTGCAAAAATAAAACAGAGAGGCATAAAAACCCTTGACAGAATATCTCCCATAAAATCTCAACCCAAGCGAGAGGTGAAACTATAAACCAATTACTCCAAAATGAGTTAAAGAGCTCTTTAGCACATGCTTCTATTTACACTCGCCAGCACGTGCTTCTATTTACACGTGGCCGACTACAATCTGACCTCGGAGAGAGAAATACTAATGTACGGGACCAATCTTTTGAAAGAAACATGGAATAGTAACGCCTTCTGATAGGAAACATTTTGTTCCAAATGTCAAACGTATATGTGCGGCTCTCGACCCTGATCAGCACTTCCACCGTGACGCAAGGGTGCGGCGCACGGCCCTGAGATGAGTCAAACTGAAACGCATATATGCGGCACTCGTCCCGAAGGGGATAAAGGTAAGAGAGAAAGCAACACAGCCTTCCATAATAAATTTTAGAAGCGCAGTTGCAGATTTATGAATTTCAGAAGTGAAACTAATTTGATTTGCAAATCCAATTCTGAATACAGAATCAATTTATATTTGGCATAAATTTTCGAACCTACCAATTAAAAATATATCAAAATTAATAATTCAAATAATTTATCAGACGCGTCTGCCATCCATTCTTATAAAATCTACTAGAAATATTTACTCTGATTGTTTGAAAGTTTGTCAATAATCGGGAATACTGAAAATCTGTGTTACATCAACGAATCATTTGCACTATCTATGTGGATTCGGAGAATTGAATTAAAATATCTGAAACCAAATTTTAATTCTATCTAGCAAACACATTTACTTTAATGTGCAGTAAATTTGATATAATTTTAATTTAAGTTAAAATATATTTTTAATTATACTGTTATTATATGCAAGACAAGCTATTGCCTGAGACTTCGCGTGCGTAGTAACACATCCTTGATACCTTGTTGCTGTTTTGAAAGAATCTGTAATCCGTTAATCAAAAAATTTCTACATCCACAACTGTAGATTTAGTTAACTTAGTCAGTAGATTCAGTCAGAATATCCGGCGTTCAATATCTGGGAGTGGAATATTTCGAGAACCAGAATTAAAAAAAAATAACAGTTGACTGAAATTATTTCATTTAAAGAATATGTAGAATAAATTTAAAACAACATATCCAAAACAAATATATATATAATAACATATGCAATAGACTTTGCCAAGTGTATCATAGGCATACCTGACATTCTTTCTTTTTGCTCTTCTAAATTGCGTTACAGAATTAGGTTTTTCCCCTAAATTTTGTTATAGAAATTGCTACGTTGCTGTTTCTGTTCTTTTTTTATTTATTTTTATTCTTTTCCTGTTTTCTTTTCTAAATTATATCTCAGACTTTGGTATTTTCTTCTTTTTTCACAATGTATTTATTATTTTTTAAGTTTTATAAATTTTTCATCTCTTGTTTATTTTATGTATTTTTCTTTATTTATTACGCTTATTTGCATTTATTTATTTTTCTTTGATTTTATAAATTTTTCTTTTCTTATTTATTTTATGTATTTTCTTTATTTAACACGCTTACTTGCATTTTTTTCATTATTTTTGTTTCGAATTAGTTATTATGTTTTCTGTTTGTATTTTATTATATTTATATTCACATTTGCATTTTGTAATGTATTATTTTGCTGACATTGTTTTGAATTATATTACCTAATTTTTTGAATTATATTGTATTCTATTATTTTCTATTGTATTACACTAAGATTTGTATTGGAATTTTTCTTCCCGCCGACCGTCACATTCTTTACACCCTTTGGGTAAGCAGGGTCGGCGTGGGCATAAAAAAGGAATTAAAAACACATGAATTATAAAGTAGTCATGGAAGAAAAAGAGAAACGAAAGAAGAAATTCGTGCACGTGAGAACTAAAAAAGCATTGCTAAAAATTGTGTTTGAAAGATTCTTCTGTTGAAAAATTAATTAACATTAAACAGAATGTTGCATCGAAATGAAAGTGATGACGTTTAATCGCTAATTTTTTTAGCTTTAAGTTAATGTTAAAATGGTTTTTATGCGATAAAATGTTTGGAAGTAATTGCGGAGAAACGGTAAAATTTAGTATAACTTTTATTAATTAAAATTTTGAAAAATCATTTCTCGCCTGCTACCCAAGAAGCAATCACCTGCCAAATTTCAAGTTTCTAGTAGTAGTGGTTTGCATATTTACGGATCCTACTATGGTTTGGATTGAAGTCGCTTTTCATTGGCTCTCAGCGTCACGTGACTTCGCTTGCTGAATGATGTCATAGGAGCGCGCTTAGTTTGAATTTTGATCTTTGTCTTAACTATTGTATCAAGGAGAAACCAAAATTATCTTTATCTTGAATTTATAATTCCCTTTAGAAATATCTAAATAATCATAATTAAGAGATAATTTTGATTTCTCCATGATACAATAGCTAAGACAAAAATCGAAATCCAAAATAAGCGCGCTCCTATGACATCATTCAGAAGCAAGCGAAGTCACGTGACGCTGAGAGCCAATGAAAAGCGACCTCAATCCAAACCATAGTAGGATCCGTAAATATGCTAGTGGTTCGTGATATTCAATGATGAGTCATTGAGTGACTTTCGATATAATTTATATAGAGTAACTGATCTTACATTTGAATGTCTGGATAAGAACGCAGAAACGTCAATACCTCCAAACTCCGATTCATAGATGATCATTTGTATAAATGCATTGCCTTAATTATTTATGATAAAATCATGTATAGAATATTTACTACGTAGTTCAGAATTTTTGTTTCCTAGCTTTTCAGAGCTTTTTGTTTTGTTTTAACATTAAGATAACTTTTTCTATCAGTTTTATGATATCCTGTTCTTCTCACTCCTGCAAGGCGCTCAAAAGATTGAAAAATGAAACTGGTGCAACGCTTTTGTTGTCCATCAGGTAGACAAAAATCAATCCCAAAGTCATTATGAATTTTGTTCATCAGGATAAGTTTTGTCATGCCACTAACCTCCGCGTAACTGTTTCGGCTCTTAGCAGAAAGATTTGAAGAGAAGAGTGGAAGAAACAGTTGCGCGCAGGGTTGCTATATTGTCCTTTTTAAGGCCAAATTATGGAAATTTGGCCTTTTTCCAAAGCCCTTGATCTTAGGAATTTTCATTTGGCCTTAAATTCATTTTTGGCCTTTTTTGGCTTTATGTTCGTAATGATTTTTAGAACAATTTTTAATTACTTTTTCTATTTTTTTAAATAAGTTTTTGATATTATACATTTCAAATAATATATAATGAGCTGTCGAACGAAATAGCTCCTGAATAGAACAAGGATGTTTTAAATTTCTTTCACTTGAATTGGAGTTTAATAATAGAACATTGAACATATGCCTATCAAGTGGGATTCGTTTTCATGAAGGATAGCTGTTTTTCTAATAAACAAAATGATAGTTTCAATCAATTTGTCAAATTTGGCCTTATTTTTAAGAAGATTTGGCCTTATTTTTAAGAAGATTTGGCCTTATTTTTAAGAAGGTTTGGCCTTATTTTTAAGAAGGTTTGGCCTTATTTTTTATTTTTATCTGGCAACCCTAGTTGCGCGGGAGACGAGGTGGTAGGCGCCATTAATGGGATTGGTTCTCTGCACAGAGTGATCTCGTTTTTGTCGGTGTTCTCGAGGTGAACTCCGAGTGAAAATTATGAGTAATCTTAAACGTGAATGTAATTGTACATATGTATATAGCTCCTATTTAATCGTATATAGTAGTACTAATAAACTAGTGTGAAAGAAAAAAGATAATTTATTGAAGGTTGGAGTACACAGTTCTTACAAATTTGAAATTTCTATCTTTTGTGGAGTGATGTAGGCATACAACGAGCACTACCACTGGAAGTGCTCTCACAACAACAAAAAACACTTTTAATCATAAGAATTCAAGACAAGATGGCGGAATATTGGGATTAGCTCGCTTGACTCTCATGTCATGATATCCATTTCTTAAATTTATTTAACTGATTAATTCAAAGGTACATTTATCAATATCAGATTTAGAGAAAAATTAACTTTTAACTTAATAAGATCTTAGTTGAAATCAATCGTGTTTCTCGCGTTTCATTTCATGTAATTCTTTTTAAAAAATCAAGATTCTTACGTTGGAACTTCTTTAACTATTCTAAGATATTCTTTCCAATTGAAAAACACTTAGAAGCTCATGTTCTAAAAGTTAAAGAAAGAAAACTGCTTTAATGGAATAATTCTTAGGAAATTCTCGGCGAAAAAGTGAGCTCGGAAATTTCCTATGCTCTAATGTCATTAACTAATTTTTTTCTGGCACATAAAGTTTGAAGGGAAAAAAATATGAGAAATGATTGAATATGCAGTGAGATTTGTCTTATTTAGAAGTTCTTCTGACAACTTATTTATCTTGGATCATTTGTCACAAAATCATTATACTTTCAAGATAATGCTTCAGTAAAATGGTGTGAGAATCACTAGGAGAAAATGGATTCTAGAAAGGCGTAGGAAAAAAACTCAAAGTCCTTTTCTTGAATCTATCACAACAGTCATTGCAGTTTATGAAATGTTATGATTTGAATATTCATAAATTTAAATTTTCTCTATGTATTTTAACGGCACCTAAATAAATGACTTGCAGTTGTAAATTATAGATTTGTTTATGACAGATTTTATGATGAAACATTAGAAAAAGATTTAAAAAATCCCTGTTATTTAAAAAATTATCAACATTTTTCTTAAAAAGAAGCAGAGACAAAATATCTAAATAAACTCTGAAAAATAAATGTAAACTCAATAAAGTCTATAAAACTTGCACAAGATTGAAATTTTAATTAAATCTGTCCTTTTCTGTTGCGCCCTCTTTGAAAGTAGAATGAATACTTCGGAAAGAGCAATAAAAAATCACTACTAGACGTGCATTGACCTGACAGGTCCAAGCAAGGTAATTGTTGGATTGCAAAAATTGCATCTACATCAGTTTTCGGCTTTATCAGTATTTTTAATTATTTAAATCTTCGCCACAGGAGTTGCTTTCGAATCTTGTGGCATCTCTGGCAACTTTTGAAATTTACACGGTAATTTCTAACAGTTTTATTAAATATCTAAATTTTTCTTAATTATTTACTTAGTAATCGACTAAAATATACATTGCCTTAATTTTTTATGTCTTTTCATTTAATGTTTCAACTTTATTAAGTTATAAATCAAATTTATTCAACGGGACTATTTACTCGCCATCTTGTTTTCGCGGATGTATTTGTGCGTAAAAAGTAAGTGTCGCCTGATCGGAAGAGATTCCTTTGTGTGATTTGAAACTTTTTGACGGTTGGACAGAACGTAAAGACGTCGGACTCCTGGAGAATTTTGGGCCTTCAGGGTGCTTGCCCGCAAACTGTTAAAAAATTACCGTTTAAATTTCAAAAGTTGCCAGAGATGCCACAAGATTCGAAAGAAACTCCGGTGGCGAAGATTTAAATAATTAGAAATACTGATAAAGCCGAAAACTGATGTAGGTGAAATTTTTGCAATCTAACAGTAATCAGGTTCAGAAATTATCTTATTGAAATACTTTGGCAAAATTCTTTTAATTTATATTTAGTTTTTAAAATGCTAATCTAAATTATAAGTAAGGAAATTGAAATAATCTGTTACAAAATTCAGACATTTATAATATTTTTTAAAACTATTTTTCAGCTAAATAACGTAATTTATTCTCTCTCGTCTCAACACTGAACTCACAGAGATATCCAGAAAGGAATTAGAAACCAATAACGATTACGTTGACGTTACAAATTATCGATGTGGAAAACATCTGAGCTATTCTGAAGGTATTCCAAAATAAATAACTTAACAATATTTTTGAAAACGATTTTTGCCAATATTTGCAACATGATTCACTGCTGATACCAGATGAAATCTAAATACAGCATTGGAAAAATACTGTATCAGGAAAGCAACATTTGAAGAAGTATTTGTAACTTGTTTAAGAATTATTTAATTGGGATACCTCTTCAAAATTCTTTAAATTTCTTTTTAGTTTTCAAAACGATGTTCTTAATTATAAGTTAGAAACTAAACTTCCATCACTATTCCCATCACCCGAAATATTCTTCTAACCGCTTTTCTTTGAAGTCATTCTTCAGCAAAATACACGAATGTATTCTCCGTTTGATAATGCATTCGAAAACTAAGCCCTCATCATTATTCACGCATAGGAACAACCAGAAAACAGTTAAAACCAATAAAGCCCATAAACTCATTCATTCAACAAGTAGCAGATATTTGAAAGACAAAACTTATGATTCAAACCACCATCGTTTAAACCATTTATTGAGATTCAATTCTTGTTTCCATCCAGGGTATCCAATATTTTAAAAAAAGCGCGCTCTGAGAGTGCAGGCATATTGAAACGATGTAAGTAATTTTAAAAATTCCGAAACATCTCTTCCGCCGAAACAATTTTTATGGTATTGCTTTTATCTCTACTTAATGAGCAGCGGAAGAGGTTAATGATAAAAGTTTTAAACTCTTTAATCACAGAGAGATCTGCTTGTAGAGAACTCTTCGTCTTCCTGTAATTAGGTGATTCGGCATGCGAGTTCCGGAAAAATATAAAAATGGAATAATTTAGCATTGGGTGATGCTTTGATTAATACAAGTGCGCTGGAAGTAGAATATGTAAATGCACCGTTTCCTGTGGTTAATGAACTTTAGGGCTCAAAATCTTTGATCGCGAATGAAACGAACTGCTTATTTTACTATCTGGCTGGTTTTTAAATTAAGGTAATCAATTATTTAACGTTGGATCTTCAGTGTATCGCTTCATTTGAAGTAAATGAGCTTCGAAAATTAGTCGTTAGCGTTTCTTAGCGATGCGATTTTTTCTTTTGTTTAACGTTGCAGTTTCTCCAATATAGTTTCGTATATTAATGTAGCATTGTAGTGAACGCGGGTAATTTAGTACATAAGGTAGGGGACCCAAATATCGCCCACTTAAAGTATCCGCCTGTATTCGGAGACATTTTTTCGAAAAATAACTTATATATATTTTTTAATGTTATTTTTCAACTGCATATGTTTTAAAACTATGAAAATATTGTAAAATTAAACTTTCAAAATAATATTTGTGAAGAAAAATGACTAAAATATTTGCCTTACACTAACAGCCATAGACAAAATCGTATTCTAAATATACATAAATTCTTGTAGGAGTACATTTTTATGGCAGTTATCTGTGTTATGCTCTAAAATATTTCTTGTACTTCAAAATAGTTTTCAGATATTGCTGAACATAGTTACTAAACTAGTAATTTTTCATAAAAATATGCTTTTCGTTTATATTTAAGCACTTAAAAATAATACTTGATTTTAAAATTGACCTTAGTGTTTAGAGGAAAACATCAAGCATATTACAGAAAACAATCTCAGAAAAATTCATATCAATACTCGAATAACGTTTTGAGAAATCATTGTTACGGTCGACAGTTTTCCTCAAAAATATCATTTCTCAGAAAACATATTTAAAATTTTCATGCAACATAAAATAATGCTTACATTTCGATAATAAAACAGCTGTAACTCTATTTGTAATTCACGTAGAGTGAAAAGTGAGACAGTTTTGGAAAGCTGATTAAACAGGCTACAAAATTAAGTCAATTTTTTTTGATAATTTCATCAAAAATGGCGATTTTAAACCAGTCGGATACCTTAAGCTATTATTTTAATCAGAAGGCTAATTCATGTGTACATTTGTCTAAAAATAGCTTCAATCTATTATCTGAACTGTTATCCAAATGTATACTCAATTACAACTCTATAACAATCACACCAACATTTTTTTGAGACTGCGAAATTTTTCTTCTGAAAAACAGTGTTCCTAATATCGCCCACTATATGTTCCTAATAAGTCCTATGTCTGAAATGGACTGAAATGAAGTTAAATTTATGCTATGATCATACTTTCTTTGTTAAACATGAAAGTTAAGGTAGAATAAAATTGGAAATGATATACAAGAGAGCTTTTTTTCGTACTTTTAGAAAAATAGTTCAAGTATTCTTTTAACAAGTTTCCCCTAAATAAAACATTAAAATAAAAAAGAACTTAAGCGTATTAAAATGACAAAAAATTTAATGAATTAATGTAATTTGTTTATTAAATGTGTTGGCATATGCATGTGATGTTACGTGGTTTCTCCATTAATAAATTCGAATTCCAGCAGCATCTTATTTTCAGCAATTAATTATAATTTTACCTTTTTGACATGAAATCTAATTCTTTTTTTACCTGTAAAATAAAAATTTGTTCATTTTCTAAATTCCATCCATGGTGTTTAGTTCTCATTCAAAAGTTGAAAATGCTTTTGCCCATTGAAATCATAGTAATTATTATATTTAAAATTATTCTATTGATTTATTCATGATATTTTCTCCAAAATATCGGTATCTTACATTGGAAATGTATTTACCATTTAAGTTTTCTCACTGAAAATCAATTCCTTCCTTATTAAACAACAAAATATAAAACCATTACCTTCTTAGCTCCATCCATGTGTTTTCCTTCTTATTCTAAAATGAACAGCGATATTTCCCTTTGATGTATTATAATTATGCATATTTCCACATCACTTTTAAGACGCATGAATTTACGAAATCAGTTTATGTACTGTAGTAAAGTATTTTCAAAGCTTAATATTTTTAAATATCAAAGTAATATTACACAAAGCAATCGATGCTTATTATCTTCCCACAAAAAGTCCATCATTTGTTTAAGATCAATAATTTATTCCTCATTACTCATAGAACGGAATTTATCACAGAGCTTATCAACCGCAACACAACCCATCACTCTCTCCACTCCTTATCACCACACTTTAATTTTCAAAAACGCCTCCCAAAAAAAGTGCGATAGTGCTTCGATCCCAGATATTTTCTCACCTCTTCCAACAGATCAGATTACTCAATACCCCGTTTTTGTCCACGAAACTTCAACCAGATGATTAACCCGGTGCGGTCCCTCAACATCCTATTATCTGGAAAGCAAAACCCAAGCCCGGGAACACCTCTGCCTATTGATTTGGACATTTGCATTGATTTAGGAAGAAACGGTGAAAAATTACGAGGTGGATGACATCAATTTGCCCATTAAAGGGTAATATGCTCCTGAGAGGGAACTGTCCATCACAGGAGATTGGATGCAGAGGAGGATCAGCATCTTCCTGGTAGATAAGGGAGGGGGAAGGTACGGAAATGAGTTTGGAAAGGGACTGCTTGTAATGCACTTGATAGTTCACCCTTTTTGTTCTTTTGGTAGACGTTGTGTGCCTAGAAAAGGACGAGAAGAAACAGTGAGGGTTATTTAAGGCAGGATGTGTGATATTATTAGGATGGTAAATTTAGAAAGAAGATAACGTGTTGTACTAACTTCTCTGAAACAAATGAGGTGAATCGTTATAACGAAACACAATATAGGGCTTTTCTTAGGTGTCAAGAGAAACACAAAAAGAAACAGTTAGGGTTATCTAAGGACGCGTGTGTTATATTAAAAGAATGGTAAATATAGAAAAGAGGGATATCATGTTGTATTAACTGTTCTGACTAAAAGATGATGTCGATAAATGTTAAGAAATAAAATACTTTGCGAAAATTAGGAAATTGAATTCATTTGGTAGGGGTTGTATGTCGAAAGAAAGACGAAAATTAACGGTAAGGGTTTGTGGTATGAACAGGATAATGAATTTAGAAAGGAAGGATAACCTTTTATATTAACTGTTCTGACAAATAGATGAGGTGAATGGTTACAAGGAAATAGAATATAGGGACTTTCTTACGTGTTGGGTGTCTAGAGAAACACAAAAAGAAACAGGTTTATCTAAGGAAAGCGTGTGTTGTATTAAAAGAATGATAAATATAGACAGGAAGGATATAATGTTGTATTAACTGTTCTGACTAACAAATGAGGTGAATTGTTATAACAAAACTGAATATAGGGCTTTTATTAGGTGTTGGATGTCTAGAGAAACACAAAAAGAAACAGTTAGGGTTATATAAGGAAGCGTGTGTTGTATTTAAAGAATGGCAAATATAGACAGGAAGGATATCATGTTGTATTAACTGTTCTGACAAAAAGATGATGTCGATAAATGTTAAGAAATAAAATACTTTGCGAAAATTAGGAAATTGAATTCATTCGGTAGGAGTTGTATGTCGAATGAAAGACGAAAAGTAACAGTGAGGGTGTGCGGTATGAACATGATAGTAAATTTAGAAAGTGAGGATAATTTGTTGTATTAACTGTGCTGATAAACAGATCAGGTGAATGGTTCCAACGGAACAGAATATAGGGCTTTTCTTAGGTGTTGGGTGTCTAGAGAAACACAAAAAGAAACAGTTAGGGTTATCTAAGGAAGCGTGTCTTATATTAAAAGAATGGTAAATATAGAAAGGAAGGACAACCTGTTGTATTAACTGTTGAATTCATTCGGTAGGGGTTGTATGTCGAAATAAAGACGAAAAGTAACAGTGAGGTTGTGTGCTATTAACATGATGGTACATTTAGAGAGGAAGGATAACCTATTTATTAACTGTTCTGAAAAACAGATGAGGTGAATCGTTTTAACAAAACGGAATTTAGTTGCTTTTCTTTGTTATGTGTTGGGTGTCTAGAAAAACGCAAAAGAAAGAGTGTGGCTTATCTAGGGAAGCGTGCGTTATATTAAAAGAATGGTAAATATAGGAATGAAGGATAATCTGTTGTATTAAGTGTTGAGTTCATTCGGTAGTGGTTGTATGTCGAAATAAAGATGAAAAGTAACAGTGAGGTTGTGTGCTATTAACATGGTGGTACATTTAGAGAGGAAGGATAACCTATTTTATTAACTGTTCTGAAAAACAGATGAGGTGAATCGCTTTAACGAAACTGAATTTAGTTTTTTTTCTGTTAAGTGTTTAGATAAACACAAAAAAAATGTAAGTTATCTGGGGAAGCGTGTGTTATATTAAAAGGTTGGTAAATATAGAAAGGAAGAAAAGCATGCTTTATTAACTGTTCCGACAAAAATATTAAGTGGATAAATGTTAAGAAATAAAATAATGGGAGAAAATAAAGAAAGAAAATTATTTGTTCTTGGTGAGAGAGGATGTCGAGAAAAAGACGAAAAGTAACAGTGAGGCTGTTGTGTATGAACATAATGGTAAATTTAAAAAAGAAAAGTAACCTGTTGTATTAGCTGTTCTTACAAACACATGAGGTGTATCTATATAGCGAAACAGAATATAGGTCTTGTGGTAGCGGCTGTCTGTTTACAGGAAAACAAACAAACAAAACAGTGTTGGCTATCTGAGGAAGAGTATGTTATATTAAAAGAATGATAAATATAGAAAGGAAAAGATTCATCTATTGACCTGTGGATCGACAATGCTTTTTGTACACAAATATACGACTGGAGTAATTCCAAAAATAGAATTCTGGTATAATGTAGGAGTTTAATATGAATCATATTTGAACTTCGAATTTTTCTATGATTACAATACTTTTCCTCTGTATACACATGGCAGAGAATAAACTAAAAAGAAATATAGAAAATATTTTAACTTACTTCAAAACACAAAAATCTTTTTCATTGAATGATGGGTGATACATCATCCACGGGTTATTTCACCTCCGTTATGCCTCATTAGTAAAATGTAAGGGATACTCATGGCAACTTTTTTGCTCGCTGGGAACAAAATGGGTCACTAAAAGAATCTCGTCAGAGATGACCATCATTGCTTGGAGAATAATAAGGAATCCATAGAATTCGGACATGAGCCTTCAGATAAAGATTCTTTTAAACAAAAGTTCTTTAGCTTTCCCCCTTTAAATGGAAATAGTACTTTTGAAAAATTTCTCCTTAACTTTCTCATTAAGGAAGTGCAGATAAGGAACGATAGAAAACAAAATCAAGATTTTAATGATTATCCACATTTCCTACCTCCCTATAGCAGGAAAAAACATTTATGGAATGAAAGCTTTTGTGTCTGTCTGCCCATATTTGCTTACACATTAATTCACTGATTTTAATGTAAGCAATTTTAAAACCACACTTATATTAGTGTACTAAAAATGAGAGTGTTTTATTTTAATAATTTTCTTCTTTTATTTCTATGATAAAATTAGATTATTTTATATTCATGATTATTTAGCATAACATTTAGGATAGTTCTTTATCATAAATATTATGGAAGCATAAAAACAATTTTTCTTTAATTCACTACCCCTTTTTACAAAACCATTATTTAAACAGCGGACAATTAACGTTACGTTAAATTATGATTTTAAAAAAATTAAAAAAATCATGAAAGATTCTGAAGTATTATAAACTACGAATCAGAACAGGCATCTTGCTTCATGTATAATGGAAATTAAATTAATTCACAGCTTATAAGTTATACTGAATATGCTTAAATTGCAGGTAATCGTCTGTTGGTCAGTAATTTATACCAAATGAAGCAGAAAAATAAATCAATGACTGTAGAATTCGTCAAAATAAGAAGGAATAAATGCACGTAAGGAAGGGAATGAAGACAGAAATCCTTATATGTCATTGAATTCATTTAATTAATGACCGCATTCGTATATTCGTCATTAATTTACATCAGGAGCAGAAGAAGAAGACATCAACGGTAGTAGAACTCATCAAAGTATCAACGGATATATGCACGTAAGTAAAAGAATGAAGACTGAAAAACGTCATTGGATTCATTTAATTAGTGAGCGCATTCATCGTATTATTCGTCATTAATTTACACCAGGAGCAGAAGAAGAAGACATCAACGGTAGTAGAACTCACCAAAGTATCAGCGCATATATGCACGTAAAGAAAAGAATAGAGACTGAAAACTGTATGTGTCATTGTATTCATTTAATTAGTGAGAGCAATCATCGTATTATTCGTCATTAATTTATACCAGGTGCAGCAGATGAAGATATAAACGGTATTAGAACTCACCAAATTATCAACGCATATATGCACGTAAGGAAAAGAATGAAGACCGAAAACCATACGTATCATTGGATTCATTTAATTAGTGAGCGCATTCGTCGTATTATTCGTATATTCGTCATTAATTTATACCAGGTGCAGCAGAAGAAGACATCAACGGTAGTAGAACTCACAAAAATATGAAAGAATATATGCACGTAAGGAAAGGAATGAAGACTGAAAACCGTATGTATCATTAGATTTATTTAATTAGTGAATGCGTTTTAAATGCAGCTGAATTTTTTTACTCATTCATAGAATAAAAATCACAGTTTCTTTTTCATTTATTTGTGTTCTTTTTTAAAAAAAGAACATTCGCGGCCATGGAATTCAGTTAATTTCAGTTTACCATTATATATTCATGAAGACTAAATTTCTTATTCGTCTTCTATGGAATGCATTCACTAAATAAATGAATGTAATGATACTTACGGTTTCCAGTCTTCATTCTTTTCCTTACGGGCATATATTCTTTTATATTTTTGTGAGTTCTACTACTGTTGATGTATTCTTCTGCTGCACTTGTTATAAATTAATGACAAATATGCGAATAATATGGCGAATGCGCTCACTAATTAAATGAATCCAATGACATGTACGGTTTTTGGTCTTCATTCTTTTCCTTAAGTTCATAGTTAATTCCATTTCACCGTTTTACGTTTATGGGCAGTATAATTTCTTATTTTATAATGAACAAAGTGTTAACCTTAAATACTTGAAAAAATCACAATAACACTCGAGTTTAATTAGTAGCTTCTTCATAAAATTTAAAGCTATTTAGAAATATATCTCTCAAGATATTCGAAGAATATTCTACATAAGACAAATGTGAACGGAATTCACTTTCAATTTTCCACAAACAATATTTTGCAAAAAATCTCGTGGTAGGAGAAGAAATTCTATGCGTCTTTGAAAGAAATCTGTTCACTCAGAGAAAAAATCCTTTCCATTTCTTTTAGTTATTAAAAATAAACCTTACAAACTACTTATATTACAGAATGTAAACAACAAGGAAACCTAATTCTACAAATATATTTTTTAAACTTTTACAACTCTTTGGAGCAGCAATTTCGTGGAAAAGTTTATTCATTATAAGAATTTATTTTTTCGCTTCCAATCTTTAGTAAACATGTTTCACAATTTTATTCCCTAAAATAATCTCAAATGTCTTTTAGGGAGAAAAATATCCTGAAAATACATTGTTGTTTTTATGGTAAGTTTAAATTTAACTCAAGTAAACGTGTATATGAGTTTAAAAAATATAATTGGAATTTGCAGCACAACAAAAAGCAACTGAAGTCTACAAACAAATGTTTCTTTTAAAATGTCCTAGAAAGAGAATATTTTTGTTTAAGCGCCTTTTTAAAGTATTAAATGCTAAACTAAGTATTTTCACTTTGAAACTGTTTCGGCATCGTGTTTAAACAATATTTTTCACGCAATATTTTTCACATGTTCGGTTTAAAAAGATTTTTTAAATTACCAGCAGATGTTAATCTTAAGGTTCAGATCTTTCTTACTCACTACGAGTCCACTTCGAACGAATCGCAGAAAAATATTCTGATTGACACTGAACTGTCACTTGGTAAAGAATGTAAAGGAGACATAAAAAAATATTGAGTTATTTATTTATATGTATACATATATATATTATTATATATAAATATATATATATATATATATATATATATATGAAGAGAGAGTATATATATATATATATATGAGAGATATATATATATATATATATATATAGCATATATATACAAAAAAGTTCTTCAAATTTTTGGGCGTTTGTAGAGGGTTGTGCTATTTTTCATAGACGATTAATCGGAATCTCTTCTTTATTGAAGTACCACAAAGATGTGCTGCAATGATTTTCATCATGGATCATTTATCAACTAACCGCCATGATCATACTGACGAGCAACACTGGAAATGTGTGTCGCCCGCCGTTCAAGCCGAGCGAAAAAGTGCAGTTAACAATGCGCAGAAAGGTTACATAGTGGAAGAAGGGGATTTTCCCGAAAGACCCGTGACTCGAAGTGGAAGTGAAAGTAAGCTTATTACGATGAAAGTGGAAGTAATTAAAAATTAACTGTCGTTGAGAAGGATTTATTTTAAAGATGAGAAAATAAGGATTTGTTTTAAAGATAGAAAATTTCTAAGTCATTACATATATATATATCAAAACAAACAAGAAACATAAAACAAAAACTCAAAAACAACCAAGACACAATGGCAAAAAATAAACAAAAACCAAAATAAATTGAAAAATATCATAGCGAGCCGCTCGTCAGGAAGAGAAGCTCGCTTATGATATTAATTTGTGCTTTTTTCTGCTAACGACAAACGAAACCCATTAAAATATGCCACCATCCCTTCAAACAGCACAAGACAATTAAAAGTGGAATCTATATATATATATAAACAACTGTACAGAATGTATACAAATGAAGTGACACATTTCGAAAATTAATTTTTAAAAAAACTAAAAATGTGGGAACTACGATTTTTTTTGAAAATGAGAGCGCATCTCAAAACGTTTATTTTCAGATAAGTAAGATGCCACTTCGGTGGTCTAGGGTGTAGTAAATTACTGAATATCACAAATTTGTTTAGAGCTATTATCTGAGAAAATATTAATACTGGAAGAAACATAAAATCTTGTATTTGTAGGGAATTTTACGCTCTTTAAGTTGTTAATTCACATGTAGTGAGAAAACTGAAGAGTTTTCGTGATATTCAAGAAAAACTAAAAAAAGAAACCAGAAAACACGCACCGGCTTCTGCTGACCGGTAGCCATTGCGTACGGAATTTTCTGGCTGTAAAAAATTTAAAACGGCGTAACGCCGCGTTACCTATCGGAAAAAGAAGCTTTTTGAGGTGCGCAGTTATTTTTTTTTAAAAACGTAGTTCCCACATTTTTAGTATGTTTTTGTTAATACTTGAAATGCGTCGCTTCATTTGTGTAGACCCTGTATATTTATAACTCAACGTATATATGTATGCTGTTCCAGCATCATTTCCGAAAGGCTGTATCAATTTTGATGAAACTTCCTTCATATGTTTCTTATTATCCGACTTAAAGTTCTGCAGGAGTAAATAAACCCTAACACAGTCCCTGAGGGTAGGATGAGGTGAGGCCTCCAAAATATATGTAATAAATAGGCTGATTGACATACCTGTCCATTTTGCGGAAACTTGCAACACATGTTCCTCATTCATCCTTAAAAGTCTAAAAATTCCATGTAACAACCAGAGGGAGTGGTCTCCCCTAAACTTTCTCGTATACTTTCTAAGTGGAGATTCGTCAAAATCTAGAGTTCGAATTTTTTT
>BGPR01025728.1:3301-22123 GCA_013235015.1 Araneus ventricosus
TATTAAAACATTCACCAACCAATCACTGTTATTAAAACATTCACCAATCAATCATTGTTATTATCTATAGAAAGGTTACTTAACTGAAAATCAGCAGTGGGTCTACATTCAGAATCATAATGGTCGACTCACAATTCGAGAAAATATTATGAAGTGGAAGAAATATGAAAAAGATTTAAGTAAGCTGTAGAATAGTAGTGTCCTGTAATAAAGTAAATAAAGTATTTATTCGGGGCCAGTAGTTAAAGACCAGTAGTTGGGATGAAATCTTGGATTTTCCTTCCAGTTTCTGACCAAGATTCTTTTGGAACTTCGGATTCGAGAACAGAAAATCGTCAAGCGACCCGCTTGCTTTTCATTGTCGAAAGTCGACTGACCCTGGAGGAGTGATCCAGAGCCCCTCCATTACGCGCAGGTACAGTTGCGGTGTGCTGTAACTTTTTAAAGAGCGTATTTTCAATAGTGTAAAGAAATTGTCTTGTGAATTTACGTGAATGCAACCCAATAAGCAGGATTAAAAAAATAAAGCTCTTTATTTTACAAATATTCCAAGCAAAGAAACGTAGCACAAGTATTAACACAGCACTAGTAAAAATTCACAACAGAGACTACCAATAAATCTCAACACAGCGCTCAAAGGTTTCTTGTTAGCTCACCAGCTTGCTTGCTGATCAAATTCCAACTGACTCTTCTTGGCTTGAGAGCTTGCCTTTATACTTTTCAACAGGAAGTGACTTCATTACGTAGGAAGTGGCGTAATCTCTAGAAAGTTCATGAAACCAGTAGAAATAGGTTGAAAATTCGAGGGCCTTCTAGAAAATTCCCTTTGTCGCCAAAGTCTCCAACTTTGCCGCCAAAATGGTCGCCAAGGTAGCCAAATTTGTTGCCAAGATTAACATCTCAGGGAAACGACTTTATAGCTTTCTAACAACAGGAAGTTAGAAATTTACAGAAACAATTGATAAAAAATGCATAAAATGCAAACAGGAATGTTTTTCTCTCGGTGGCATTCGCTGAAATAAAAAAAAAATTGGATACCGTTTTAATCAATATCATGGAATAAAAAACAAAATCGTGCTTTATTTATTAAAACAACACTTGATCTAATAATTCATGAATAAAAAATAAACCTGTAAAAATAAAAACACGTTGCATAATCTCCCTGATTTAAAAAACAGAAATTTGTTAATTGAAAAGATTGTAAGCCCTCTTTTTTAAGAAACTAATAGCATAAGAAAAATGAATGCATTCGGATTAAATTCAAATATATCAATTTACTTTTAAAACAATAAATCGCCTTTCTTTCAAAATAAAACTCAAATTAAATGAATTAGGGACAATTATATGTGATTACAAAAGCAGAAAAAATGACAGAATATCATGAAAATATTAAAAGTTGAATCCTGTAAGTTGAAAAGAGTTTTATCACTCTTGCGTAACTACTAATAATAATTAAAATCATTTTTTGCCTAAGGAAGCAAAAATATATAACTAATCAGTGCTATAACTATACTGTAACAAATAAAAATAGGATTAAAATGTGTTCGAAACAATTGCTGAAAATTCTTTCATAATACTTCTTTATAAAACTGAAGAGAGTGGATAAAGAAAGAAAAAAACAGCATGTTATTTTCTAAGGCAGCTTCTGAAGATTCGTCAATGTACAGAAATAAAAACCGAATCTGAAGACTCGTTCGGAAGAACTGTTTTGAAAAAGGTTTATTTTTGAAAGTCTGAGAAAGTAATCCAGTTAATTTAAAACTAAAGCATCAGTTCGAAGATAATACGACTGCGTAAGCTTTTTATACAAACAAAATTTTTAATTATTTGAATGAGATTGTAATTTGGAATCGAAGTAATCCTAAGAGAGAACCAATCGTTGATGAGCAAAGCTAAGCACATTTTATTTCGTTGAAAACGTACAATTACGTAATTGAATAGAAAAAACCTTTTCCCTTTAAATTTCTTACTATTCTTTTACAATAAAATCTGTAATATCAATAAAATAAGCCTCTGTTAAAATTTTGCATTATAAGATAAATGATGCATTGCTGAAGAAAAAAGATGTGTTTAGTTATATTAACATCCCGTTTTGAAGCAACGCGAGGGTTATTTTGAAACGATCCTCGTAATTTAGAACCGCTGTCAGATAACAGGACACCAGAGCTGGCACCCGCCTCTCCAAGCTTTCCTTTTCCTCTTCCATTGGCCGTTTTTATCCTGTATAGGACATAAAGTAATTTTTAACTTGCGCAGTTTTA
The DNA here is from genome assembly GCA_013235015.1 of Araneus ventricosus. NCBI lineage: Eukaryota > Metazoa > Arthropoda > Arachnida > Araneae > Araneidae > Araneus > Araneus ventricosus. The sequence continues at coordinate 5,563 of BGPR01025728.1, forward strand.
CTCAGAAAAACGTTCTGTAATTGATAATTTGATATTCCCTTTTACGCGGGGCGTGGATTACCGTTGACTAACGGAATTTCTTCCTTTCTAACTCAAAAGTAATTATTATTATTATTATTATTATTATTATTATTATTATTAATTTATGTATTTTTAATTCTATGTTTGGTACAGTTTTTATTTGTCTTTTGTGTGTCATTTGATGTGTAGTGTTGTTTGTGTGTGTTTTGCTTTTATACTATGGGGTTTCAATCTTTGACTTATTTATATATATCTGATTTTTACTGCTTTTTCTTCGTTTATTTGTTTGTTTCTTTTTCAATACTCATCTGTTTTTTATATATTTTATTGATCCTTGCTTACCCGAGCAGTAAATCAAGCTATTCTCTCCCCACCGAGGTGGGTCGAACCATGTTTACATTCCCAGCTCTCTGGTATTTAAAATTACTGCCCCTATTCGGGCAATGCCTGTATCATCTTATTATACCCAATAAATCTCGTTCTCCACATGCTGGTGGAGCGGCTCTATCCCCGCTGGTCCTCTACCGGCCTTACACCCTTCTTGGGTAGGCCGGGCCGCATATAGGCATTCTGTACTCGAGCAGAGCACCATTGCAACTTTGGAGGGCTCTGATTGGACAAGGGAATCTGACGTCACTCTTCTGCACATCGCTCAACAGTGAGGCACGCGTATCTTGTTTATAGCTCTTAAAACTCTAAATCCAAATTTTTCCTCTAAGATATTGCCTGAATTTTTTTTTCAAAAGGGAATCTTTCTTCTTCTTGATTTCTTGTCGTTAGATTTGCTTCATTATTGCTTCATTCAGATCTGAAACATTAAAATTCATATTTTAATTGTTAACTTAAACCATAATAAATGTAAGTATTGAAATAATGACTGTTATAGATTACAAATTACAACATACATCATCTAAAAGATAATGATTTGAAATAATTACTGCTACTTTCCAGCACACAAGCCTTGTTCCAGATGGTCTAGAAGATCGAAGATTCCATTTCGTGTCCGATGTTCTTCCACATTCTTCTATCCATGAAATGCTAAACTTGTTTATTTCTTGAAGTTCTGTTTTCTTCTGAGACGAGATGTGTCTAGATGGATTTATGGCGGAAATTTTCCTGTTTTCGCTATACTTGTGGATTTCTCTTCGCGTTCTTTGTCACTTTTTTAGAGAAATCTTTTATTCATAATTGTTCTTAACGGAGTTCTTTTGTCGGAGCAGTTTATTGCTCGGCCGGTCATCAGATTATGCCGTGTGCCTAGGCGGGACGGCTAGACCTTATGGATATCCATGAAATGCACATCGGAAACACTTTAAGATTGCTTCGAACAATTGTTTCATCTTCAAACAACTGAAACAACTGATTTGAACAACTTCGTTTACTAAAGAAGGGGAAAGATTGGAATTCTGAATAGCCGTAGCGTATTAAACAAAGAACATTCCGCTATCGCTAGTTGAAAGAATCAGTCAGAGCGTGGTAAACAAACAAGCAAAGCATAGTTACGTCAGATGCGCTTGTCCAATCAGAGCCCTCCAAAGTTACAATGGTGCTCTGCTCGAGTAGAGTATGCCTATATGCGGCCGGGCCAGTGAGGGTATTTTTACACCACAACAGCGGGAGTACGTTTGGACCCTAAGTATGACTTAACTTAGGAGACCAAACTTAAACTTAACTTGCAAGAGGCCCACATACACAGCGGATCTTCAGTGGAATCGGGTTTTAAGCTTGGAAATCTCCGCCCCTGAAGGCAAGACCTTACAGCTTGGCCCCCGCGACCCAAACTAAGGTTCTGAAACTTGCAGTTGCTTGCTATTTTCTGGAGACAAAATAATCATTATATTTTTAGAATTTGTTGATGATCGTTTACATTTCAATGAGGGCCTTGTAGCGTTTCCAAATGAACACCAACAATAACTTCAATTTGTTGTTGTTGTTGTTTCATGTCCCCCTGGTCCAAATACTAGACCAGGTCCATGATACCATGTCGCTCTAACAGTACCACAAGTCCATCTTCCCCTTCACTCCACAGCTGCCTCGCAGAGACGCCAATGCAGTCAATGACATGAGCAGGACAGGAACAAGGGCAAGAGGAATAAGTCTTTTCTTTGTCGACGAATTTGAAGCTTCTGATATGGCCACTACGAAGTCTGGCCAATGCAGTCTGTTCGGATCTAGTACCTTCGGACTGTAGAGACAGACCAGGACTAACTTCAATTTAGTTCCGTTAAGGATGTCTTGGAATAATATCGGGTTTTGAAATTATACTACAGAGATGAGAGAATGAATTCGAAATCGGAGAAATCTTGCAGTTTTAAAACATAGTTGAATGCCAGATTTAAAAGGCAGAGTGAACGCAAAGTCTTGCCCTGATTATAAAAATGTATCGTGCGGAAACGATTATAATTAGACATATGTTTGTTTGGATGCATTGTAAATGCTGTTATAAAGTTTTTGTTAAGAGCACGTACTTCAGTAGATTTCAATGCACACCCCTCAGCAGCTTGGAGATTGTCACAGAGGTGTTATAGTTCTCGCCAAATGTTCTTTAACATGTCACCTGTAAACACACTGCCCTGACCTTCAGTTCTTTAATGTCAGCAACCAGTGTGGCCAAGACTCTGCTTGATAGAGCCCCAAAGGGAAAAAACCAAGAGGAGTAGGGAGGAATGAAGCGATTTCGTTTTTTCCTCCACTAATACAGTCGACGCTCGTTATAACGACCACACATTATAAAGACCATTCCATTAAAACGACCAGTGATAAAAACCCCAACTGTGTTTCCCTATGCATTATTTCACTTCGGTATAACGACCGTCCAGTGTCGTCTAATCCCAATACAACGTCCGAATTCAGCAAACACTCTTCCCGGTATTTTTCCAAAAAGAACGTGTTTCTAAACGTAAATGACCTTGATTATTGTATTGCCAAGCTTCGTAGATGTGGGGTCTTCAGTATTACAGTTCAACTTTGAGGGAGGGGGAGGAGAATTTCCACTCACCACAGCTCGGAATTAGAATAGCCTTGAATAAAAAAAATGTTTCAAGTGCTATTGAGACTTTAAAATGTTGTTTTGAAAGGCAGAACATTATTTATCATCTTTAACTGAAATGGAAAATTATGTTTTGGCAGAAAAGACAAACAACCATTTCTGATTTTTTCTTTAGAAAATAAATGTTTTGTAAGTATATAACACCCTTTATTTTCTACTTTGAAATCTGTTTTAGAAATATATTTTTAAATGATAAAATTTTATTTTTAATACCAATGATAAAAAATAAGTTGAGTATTTAGTTGGAATCTCTTTAAAAATCGCCTATTTATATGGAACTGCTGAGCGTGCATGTGTACAGTTTTTAATTATATCCACTATAGCGACCACTCGTTATAAAGACCTTTTGCTGTGGGACGCAGAGGGTCGTTATAACGAGCGTCGACTGTATTTCATTCCGCGCATCACTATTAAGTCCGCAAGTACTGCCACGTATTCGCATTTTGACAGTTTTTCTGTGCAAAAGAACCAAATGTTTTCTTGCACAAAACTGATAAAAGTGAACACTCCAATGATACCAAAATTGCATTATAACATTTAACGGTTATTTGGTAATACAGTAGAATCTCCCTACAGCGAATTTCTCCCTATAAAGAAATTTTTATTCGGAATGGTAAATAACATTCAAAATATTCTCCATATAACGAAGTGGTTGTCTCCCTATAACGAATTTTTTCAGACCTTTATCTTTTCGATTTTTGTCATTTTTGAAGAAAGTTGCTAATTTCTGCGCAAACAAATCGCTCACACGTGCCTGTTTCTGGAACCATTCGCATTGTTCATTCCAGCGATAATAAATAAAAATAGAATGCTATGTGAAGGGTAATGCAGTTGTGGGGACCTGGGTTTCTACAGAGGGAGCAACATTTCTACGGGTCAAGATTCCAAGAATCGGAGTGGAGTGGGGGTGGAAACAGCAAATGGATATATATAAACAAAATGGATAATAAAAAATGGATAATATAAACAATACGCATTTTATGTTTATCCGTACTAGTACATATTATTCTCTAAATTAGTGAATTGTCTTCACTTTTGAGCATTTTTTATGCAATAAAAATTAGGATAATTTTAATAAATTTATAATAAATATGACTTCATTTTTAATTGAAAGTCATAATTAAATATTTTTGAACTTATCGCACATTCTAAAAGGTTTGTAACATTTACTTAAATAACTTCAAAAATCTCTAATCTCCGTATAACGAAATTTTCTCTATAGCGAATTTTTCAACTGGAACCAAGCGATTTCGTTATAGTGAGACTCCACTGTACATGGTTTGTACACAGAATGTTTTGTACTTCAACTTGCAGACGTGCAGTTGGGGATGTACATGGGATTGGATTCCATGCAGATGGGATCCCACTGTATTTTTTTTTATAATCAGGGCAAGACTTTGCGCCCCCCCCCCCCCATATAATCAGATATTTCACTCCCTCATCTTTCACGTCACATCCACGTCCGACTGAATCTGAATAAAAGTCTGTTTTCAAAATAATCATCAAAGATATATTTACACTCATACAGTTTGATGCATTTAGAATGCCCACTTGCAAATGTGACAAAACGTACAGATTAACTCTCTAAACCCGGCTAGAGTGAGAATTCCATTACCTCAAAACCTGGAATGAATTCTCGCTCACAAAAACAGAATGGAATCGTCACGTTCTTTACAGAAATTCCAGGATGTCGACATGTATGGTTGCTCGATCAATTGTCAACAAAGAAAGGAACTGTATTTTCTCTAAAAAATTCACCCAGGCGCCGAAACCGCCTGAGTCCGGCTTCTGTCGAACGGGCGGTTTGAGGCGGAATAGGGCTCATAGGGTTAAAGTGCACTCATTTTTTTACCTACGCCTCACAATGATGTTTTATGATTGCCATTTTCATTGTGCATGCGGTATTTGTTCAGCAAGGACGCAAAAAATAAAACAAAATCACACTCTTTTCGAGTATTTCTGTTTTGGAGTGCGTATTGGTTACGACTTCATATATCATACGATGTTGCTTTATATTTCTGTATGACACCAACAGCACTGATGTGAAATAAAGATTTAGGAAATATCTTTACGTTTTTTTCTTGTATATTTTAATAAATGGTAGATGTGAATTTTCTGTCTGCTTTACACCCCTTGGATTGACGGAGCCAAAGAAGGTATGAAGGAAAAAAAGAACCCACAAAAAATCACGTGCGTTCAAAAATGTTTGATTGCGCAAGACTTTCATACACGGCGAACATTCTGTAATCTGTTCTCTGTAATATAAGTTAAGTTCTCTTCCAACAACTTAAGGTGGGAGGATGTTATATCCAAGGGGCTTTTTTGTACTAATTCAGGTGTTAAGTATTTGTGCACGCTATATATATGTTAACTGTAACCTTTTATAACTTTTGGTTGAACGAGAGTTTTGCTTAAGTTTTAGTTCAGTGTTCTACTAATAATCGTCTTGCATAGAAAAAGTCTGGTTATTTCTCGTATTTGAATAAAGAACTATTTCAAAGCCACGTCTTGCACCTGCGCTTTACTAATTCAGGAACTCAGACACTCTGTACAGTTCACCAAGAATTCAGATTTAATCCATGAACATTTGTCTATTAGCTTCATGCCACCTTTATATTTGTTGTAAAAATGAGCCTACATTCCAATACCCAAATAAATTTATAGCAAAAATATGTAAATAATATATTTAATTAAAAATTATTTCTCTTCTTTTCGTCTGCGGTTTTAAAAGTAATTTTTATTTCACTTAACAGACTTTAGCGTAATCAAAGGCCCGCTCTGAGCTATACGTAAAGTCTTGGCATCGGATTCGGAGGAAAGTGCGTTTAAGGTTGAGCTCCACTGAAGATACCGTAAATAGGAGGCCACGGTGGACGTTAAAATTGCCAACGTGAGTTAAAACATTTTCATGTTGGTGCGGCTTTTGAAAATTTCGGGAGTAAAGATTTCATATTTGATACCTGACCTCTGTTCAAAACTGTAAGATCCCAAAAGAGGCGCAATGTAAATTACGAACGGAACGTTAATCTGGAAAATTAAAACATCACTTTCAAATTATCTAGGTGTTGAAGCCTAATACTTACGAACTTATTAAAGTTTATGGATTCTATTACAAATATGGGTAGATTAGATTTTTTTTATTCCTGAAATGTCATCTTCAAACTTTTACTTTTTCTGCTTTAAAATTTCAAAATTGTCGCTTCAAAAGGCTTTCTTTCTATGTCAGAATATCGACGAAACAAAATCTCACATATTTTTAGACAGATATTAACCTTTATAGCGCGCATTCCTCATATGAAAATATATATAATTTCCCTTTTAATAATTATTTTTTATTATCATATATTATCTATTTATAGTATTTAGTAGTATTTTAAAAGATTATAATGAGTGTGTAAAATCCTTCAAGATTATTGAGCTCGCTTCCTACCGGAGGGAGAGGACTTAAGGAGAAAAAGGAAGAACACCATGCGTTTTTTCCGGTCAGTGACAAACACTAAAGAGAAGAAAATTGTGGTCGGGATAGTGGCAAATAAAAAAAACTATTTTTTTCCAAGAAACGACTTTAAATATTTTTTTGTGACTATGATTTTTAATTAATTTCAGAAAAAAATGTTTTTTTACCTAAAATCCAAATTTTTAATCGAAGAAAAATTTTATGATTGTTAAAAAATATATATTTCTTATCTTATCTAAGAACATAATTTTCACTCGAACTGCTTATAAAAACGTGACAGAGATTTATAACTTTCATTAAAACAACCAATCAAAATTGCTAATTTTATATTTATCTGTTTTTTTACACTTGAGTTTATCTTTACTGCTTTAGTGTTAATACTTTAGTGTTAAAAAATTAATACTGAAATTAATTTTTTCACTTTAATAAAAATTAATAATAATTTATCAACAAATTAAGAAAGGTTCTGTTTTAACTATAACAATTATAAGATTTTTTTCTTTAAGTGACCTATGTTTGTACAATTTCGGACAAAAATTTATTTCAGATAAATGTCTAACCCCTAAAGTTTAAATTTAACGAATGTATATATTATTTTTGAAAATAATATTTATTATTTAGGCAAAGAATTGCCATAGGTAAATATAATTAATATAAACAAAATCGTCTTTTGTAATATACTATAAAACATACAGCACGATTTTACTTTAATAAATATATTTCTCAGAATAAAGTAATCAAAATTAACTTCGCACATTGTTTCCATATTCATTTATAATACCTTATGACATTGAAGATAATGTACTTAACATTCATAACTTTTTCAGCATGACTAACTGCTTAAACTTTTTCTATAACCGAGTCTTTCAACTATGTAAAATAACTCAATAGAAATAAGAAAAGAAAAATTATGAAAAGTAGCAGTTTTCTTTCAAAAACATCAGAAAGATGGCGACACCAGTATTGTGGCATGTCATCTGGAGCGTATCAATCCGAAACGAATGACAAAGAAAGGTTTTGTCCTCGCATTATGAGATCAAATAAAGGATAGTTGACTCTACAGTGAGTGAGGTCATCGAAGCTTTCAAACAAGAAAAGAGCAAAGGACTTTCAGTGCAGGAAAATGGATAACGCTTCATGATGAAGAATAATACCTTTGTAATCTAAAATGTTCACTTGGATGATGTTGGATATTCACGGTTTGCTTAAACTGTATCATTTCGATGAAGTTTGAACGAAGTTTCTTCAAGCAAAACGCCATAGTAGTAAGATGTAAGCAACAGAGTATTAAAAGAGAAGATAATCTCCATTTAAAGATTAAAGATAAATGATCAAAGCAAATTTTGTGACAGAATGAGTTCAAATTCAGATACCATCTGAGTATTAATGCAATTCTTTATCAAAGAATAGCTAAGAGAGTCTTGCTTACATTTAGAATTTAATTGATAAGGCTTAATTATCTGAAAATGTTAAAAATACATTAATCGAACCCGTCTATCCAGCTTATTTTCTTGATCTCTTCATTTTTCCCCTTTACATCAATTAAAGTTTCGAATACATGATCTGCGGTCAGGAATTTTAAGTCCGGCATGTAATGGAACTTGTTCAAACTAAATATAAAAGTGATAATCTTAAATAATAAAATTAAAACAATTAAAACGATAATTAAAACAGCAATATATTGACTGCATATACTTCTAAAAAATTGAATAAGAAAAAATACAAAACTAGTCCATGGAAATCAGGCCATTAACCCCATGAAGATTAGGAAATATTTTTCACACTTTTACATAAACTCAATGCATACATAACAAAAGTTTAAAATGATTTTTAGACGTAATCATTTTACTTAATATTTTGCATTATATCCTTTGTCAGAGACTGGTCTCGTATAAGTAAGGCATTAACAATAAATTTTGTTATTAGAAACGTCTATCTTGAACTGTCAAAGTATTCCTATTCCAATCAATTTTGTTATTAGAAGCGTCTATCTTGAACTATTAAAGTATTCCAATTCTAATGAATTTTGTTATTAGAAACGTCTATCTTGAACTGTCAAAGTATTCCAATTCCAATAAATTTTGTTATTAGCAACGTCTATCTTGAACTGTGAAAGTATTCCTATTCCAATCAATTTTGTTATTAGAAACGTCTATCTTGAACTGTGAAAGTGTTCCAATTCCAATAAATTTTGTTATTAGCAACGTCCATCTTGAACTGTCAAAGTATTCCAATTCCAATAAATTTTGTTATTAGAAACGTCTATCTTGAACTGTCAAAGTATTCCAATTCCAATAAATTTTGTTATTAGCAACGTCTATCTTGAACTGTGAAAGTATTCCAATTCCAATAAATTTTGCTATTAGAAACGTCTATCTTGAACTGTCAAAGTATTCCAATTTCAATAAATTTTGTTATCAGAAACGTCTATCTTGAACTGTCAAAGTATTCCAATTCTTAAAACCGCCAAAGTTTTTTGGTTTTCGTGTCTATAATGAAAGAAATATCGAACATTTTCTTCATCAAGTGTAGTAATCAAATTTATAGATTCAGTAGACTTGGTTGACGCGGCGATTTTAAAGCATTTAGATGTATTAAAAAATTTCGTTAAAAAGTTTTTCGGGTTTTTAATAACCTTATTTTGAAATATTTTCATTATTTAGGCAATTCAAAGTAGCTCCGTCGTAATAACAAAGAAAATGCAGTAAAAGAAAAATTTTACGAACGGGAATTTTTCAACGTTATATAATATTTTATGATTTAATTAAAAAGATTTTTTATTATTATTTTCTTGTCGTTTTTCTTTATAAGCAATTTTGAAATAACTCCCGCTAAAACTTGTCACAAACTATAAAAAGACTTGCTGTTTCAATAGTAATATATGGGACCTATATATCACAATAATCAGTAACAAAGAATAATCAATTAGTATTATAGCTTACAGAAAGAATAATGATTTATTTTGGTTACCTGCCAAGCTTACAGATAATACCACACACTGATCATAAAAAATAACTACCGTAAATTAATGAATGTCATGTTAACGTGTCCGCTTAATGTAGGTTTTCTTTCATTAGGATAATTTCGAATTTTCTAAGTATATTCTAATTGTACGAAAAAGTAGAAAATAATTTTTGTCTATTAAATATTTTTATTTTTAAATCGAAATTCAGTAAGTTTTTCTTAATTGAAATATACAACTTTTTTGCTCCATCTTCTGTCAAATAATATCAGTTTCCAAGAAATATTTCATTTTATTCGGACCTAAATTCATAATTATTAAGTATTTACTATGATCATCAAATCATAAAAAGAATGGTTTGAAAAAGCGTCAGAATTGTTGAAATCTGTATTGCCTCATTTTAGAGGCTTTTCTTCTTATTAGTTATGTCAATATAATGTTTCTTCTTTACTAATTCCCAAGGGTATTTTTTTACGAACTTGGAAACAATCACCTACCACAAAGATAGACGACAGCAAAAGTTTATTTTCCATGTATGCACAAATTTATATGCATATTACACTTCAAGAATTAAATCCAAGCTCATCAATAAGAGCCGATCACATTAAATAGACTTGCTATGTCCCTGCAACTCGCATTGCATGAAAGGTTACAGATCACATCGGCTAGGTAAAGTATCTCTATATTGTTACAAAACTCGCTATGTAGATGTATGGTGTAAAATATCCAACACGCAGGATAATGGAGAATGAAGGTTTATTCACAAAAATATGCAGGAAAACACGTAGCACAGGTAATAGGAAACAATAAATCTTGCACAGATTAGCAACCTGAACAGACAACAATTCACAGGCAATAACAGTTCAGCTCTTTGACATTTAGCAACTCAAACAGTCAGCAAATCACGAATAACGTCAATAACAGCACTTTCAATAGCGCTCAGCTCACCAGCTTCCTAGCTCGCACTGCAGACGAAACTCTAAAGTCGCTCCAGTGGATCAACACTACTCTCCCTGATCCAAACGCGGTCCTTATATACTCCCTCCCACAGGCCGTGACGTCATATGGAGTTTTCTCGTATATTCAAGGGTATTTCCTTTCCTAATAGAGATATCGGGAAAAGGGTCGCATTTTCTGGAATCATCGATTTGTCGCCAAGGTCAGGGGTCCCGAAATGACCACTGCCCGTCAGTCCATGCTTACCCCTGTAAAACTCAATCCCAACTATAAGAATAGCGACGCAGGAAAGCGATATTACATCTTTGTAACAATATGTTGCTGCATTTCGCTCAAAATTTGAAACAAATACACAGTTTCTTAACAAGGACGTATATACATCAAGTTTTCTTCATTTAATATTCGTTCCTAACAGACACATGATATGAATAAAAATTGCTTGTTCTAAGATTCAAAAAGATCTGACACGTCGACATCCTTCAAAATCTTAGAGTCAAATTACTTCTGATTAGAATTTTTTTTATCCATGTAAACTATGTTACGAGAAAGTAAAATAAAACATAATGTGCTACATACAGAAGCAAGTAAAAAAGAAAGAAAGGATTTTATTACATAAGAAAAAAGTATTTTGCAGAAAAAACTAACCATTTAACTAAAACTCACTTCATGAAGCAAAAATAAATTGAACAAGAAATAAAGATAAGAAAAGAGATAAAAAGCGAAACATTTAGTTTAGATGAAATATATATGATAACAAATGCTATGAAAAAGTTTTTGAATTTTATTTAATAGGAGAAAATAAAAAGAAAAGGCAGAAGTAAAAAGAACTTATAAAAACATTTTGTTGTGAGACTAGAGAAAAATCTTTATATATTCTGTAAAAACATTTTTCATTCTAACACAGCGAAGAACGTTAAATATGCAATGATATACTACGGCTTTGTAGACCAGAAGTCCAGTAAAAAAGAATGTGTTCATTCTTTTCTTAGTAAGTATAAGCCGATGCTGTTTCTTGAAAAACATTCTTCTACATTTAGTATGCATTATATTACTACGTTTTGCTGAGTACGGTTTTTCGTTGTACGGTAATGAACTTTCAAACTGACTAAAACCTCACTAAGCCTTGCATTTGTAGTGAAAACTAACATACAAAAAGCATTATCTTCCTTTTTTCAGCCAAACTAGGATTTTGATCGGAAGCAGAAAAGTTAGCAAAAGGTATATTTTATCCAAGCCTTTAAGAAATTGAATAGCAAAAAGAATCCTTAAATTCAGACTTATAATAAGAAAACATTAAATATTTGTTTTCACGCGGAAGATTTCTGAAGGGAAAAAACCTCAAAAACTGCAAATTGAGACATTCTTACTCAGGTGGAAAACTGGATAAAAACAAACAGATTTTTCCTTAAAATTTATATCAGAAGATTAGTGATGCTTTGGTAAATCCTAATTTTATAGATAAATATACGATTTTTGCTTTGATCCTTCACTCAGTTTTAATCATGAATGCGATATAAAAATTATTTTAATGAAATTTACAAATAGACATACTATTACTTCGGGGTTTTTTACGGAAAAGTTAAAACAACTTTTTAAATTTTAAATTTTTTTTATTGGTTTTTTTTCTTCCTTTGAAGTTATGTGACAAAAAACATTATCGTTACATAATGTTTCCTAATTGTTTAAACTAAAAAAAATATTTCTATGTTAATATTTAATTCATGCCTTTTTCTTCTAGTTAGCCTAATTGTTTAAACTAAAAAAAATCTTCAAATATTTAATTCAGACCTTTTTCTTCTAGTTAGCCTAATTGTTTAAACTAAAAAAAATCTTTCTATGTTAAATATTTAATTCAGACATTTTTCATCTAGTTAGCCTAATTGTTTAAACTAAAAAAATCCTTCTATTGTAAATATTTAATTCAGACCTTTTTCTTCTAGTTAGCTTAATTGTTTAAACTAAAAAATCTTTCTATGTTAAATATTTAATTCAGACCTTTCTCTTGGTGTGTAAATTAATTTTTAACACAGAATCGTGTGTAAATATTTCCAAAAATAGGGTACCTCTAAAGGATTGAAACTCTAACTTTTTATTTGTTGGAGATAGGTTTGCACTGTTAATTGAAAGAGTGGCCAAACTAATATAGTGATAAATGAATAATAATCATGAAATAGTCATGCCGTTAATTTTCAAAACTTAAGCTTTTTAAAGTTTTCACGTCTCCTCTAGACAAAATTGGCCAGTTTGATCTTACTATTTCCTTTTCCTGAAACTAAATCATCACAAAAAACTCCATACTTGTATCTTCAAAATCGACTGATTTTAAATAAAAAATGACCGTTATGAGTGACGACTGTGTGAAATTAGAAATCTACATAGAGGTATCGCGAGAACATGAAAAAAAGTTGGTATTACACTAGAAAATATTTCGCAAATTCTGCCTTGACTAATAGTGGGTTTATGGATTTTATGCGCTTTTCACATTGAGACTTGACATATTTTATCTAAAAACATTTTTACATTTGATCTTTAAAATCGTCACAACCTCGTACACTTGAATTATTAAAGAATGTATTCGCCGACGATTTTCTTTAAAAACAAGGTGTATCAGTACAGCGGTTGCAAACTTTCAGGACAGATAGAGTACACCTAGATGATGGGAAATCACACAGCAATGCATGGTCGGAAACGCTTTCCTGGCGCGGTAGGGACGACACAAAACACAAGAAAGTCAAGACACAAATAAGAGGAGAAAACATGTTTATTATTCTTAGTACAGTAAAAAACTAAGAAAAAAGAACATTAAAAGGACAACGATCGTCATCAAAGTAGGTGTTCGAAATTACGTCCCCGGGCCGTGATGTAGGCCTCACAACTCCGACGCATTGAAGATCGAACGTTAGCGAAAATACCGGGAGTGTCCTGGACGCATATAGGCATTCTGTACTCGAGCAGAGCACCATTGTAACTTTGGAGGACTCTGATTGGACAGGCGAATCTGACGTAACTATGCTTTGCTTGTTTGTTTACCTCTGACCACGCTCAGACTGATTCTTTCAACTAGCGATAGCGAAATGTTCTTTGTGTAATACGCTGTGGCTATTCAGAATTCCAGTCTTCCCCCTTCTTTTGTAAACGAAGGTGTTAAAATCGTTGAAGATGAAACCATCGTTCGAAGCAACCTTAAAAGTGTTTCCGATGTGTATTCATGGATTGAAGAATATGGAAGAACATCGGACACGAAATGAAATCTTCGATCTTCTAGACAATTTGGAACAAAGCTTGTATGCTGGTAAGTAGCAATAATTATTTCAAATCATTATCTTTTAGATGATGTATGTTGTAATTTTTAATCCTATATCAGGCATTATTTCAATACTTATACAATAAAGTCTCCCTACAAAGAAGTCTCCCTACAGCGAATTTCTCCCTATAACGAAATTTTTAATCGGAATGTTAAATAACATGCAAAATATTCTCCACATAACGAAGTGGTTGTCTCCCTATAACGAATTTTTTCAGAACTTTATCTTTTCGATTTTTGTCATTTTTGAAGAAAGTTGCTAATTTCTGTGGAAACAAATCGCTCAAATGTGCCTGTTTCTGGAACCACTCGCATTGTTCATTCCAGCGATAACACATAACAATAGAATGCTATGTGACGGGTAATGCAGTTGCAAGATTCCAAGAATCGTGGTGGAGTGGGGGTGGAAACAGCAAATGGATGTGACAATACGCATTTTATGTTTATCCATCTAGTACATATTATTCTCTAAATTGGTGAATTGTCTTCATTTTTGAGCATTTTATTTATACAATAAAAATTACTATAATTTTAACAAATTTATAATAAATATGACTTCATTTTTAATTGAAAGTCTTAATTAAATATTTTTGAACTTATCGCACATACTAAAAGGCTTGTTACATTTACTTAAATAACTGCAAAAATCTCTAATCTCCGTATAACGAAATTTTCTCTATAGCGAATTTTTCAACTGGAACCAAGCGATTTCGTTATAGGGAGATTCCACTGTATTTATCATGGTTTAAATTAATTATTAAAATATGAATTTTAACGTCTCACATCTGAATGAAGCAAATCTAACGACATTAAATCAAGAAGAAGAAAGATTCCCCTTTTGAGAATAAATTCAGGCAATATCTTGGAGAAAAAATTAGTATTTAGACTTTTAAGAACTATAAACAAGATACGTGTCTCACTGTTCATGCGATGTGCAGAAGAGTGACGTCAGATTCGTTTGTCCAATCAGAGCCCTCCAAAGTTACAATGGTGCTCTGCTCGAGTACAGAACGCCTATATGCGTCCCGGACTTCCCCAGCAGCTGCCGCGATACATGCAACAAGGTCCTCAGCACTGTTAACGGGAGTTTCGTACACCAGTGACTTGACGTACCCCCATAAGAAGTCATCAAGGCAAGTGAGATCTGGCGATCGAGATGGCCAAAGCACTGGACCACCCCGCCCGATCCACTATTGACCACACATTGCATTCTGGTTCAGACGCACGTCAATGCTGTAAAGGGCGGGGGCCTCATCATGCTGAAACCACATGGAAGAACGCACAGCAGCGGATACGTGCGCGTCGTCCAACAGCTGCGGCAATACTTGCTGAAGGAAGATCAGACAGTTTTCACCTGTCAGACGTTCGGGCAACAAGTACGGCCCGACGATGTGGCCTCCTACGATTCTTGCCCGTACATTTACTGAAAACCGTTCCTGGGATGCACGGGTTCTTGTTCCATGAGGGTTCTCCTGCGATCACACGTGGAAGTTATGTGAATGACAACCATGCATTGCTATATGATTTCCCGTCGCCTAGGTGTACTCTATCTGTCCTGAAAGTTTGTAGCCGATGAACTGACACTACCTGTATAAAGCGGGACATTCGCCAGTAATCCACTCCACTTTTTTTTTTGGAACACAGGAGCTTCAGCCTTTAAGCAATGCAGAAACTGAGTAGTGGGTGTGGATGAGGAAAGAGTTGGAATTTCATCCGGGTTTGTCGTTCATTCGTCCCACTAAGCCATGAAACTGAAACACGATAGTCGGTTAGGAAGACCGAGCCTCTCTCACAAAAGCGACAACCACAAAATGGGAAAAGGGGAGAGTGGGTGTCAGTCACTTTGGAGGAGGAGGCGCAGTAGCCTAGGTGATCGGGTTGCCCGTAGGTGCGGTCGGCGCAGTCCGGCCTGTGAATGACCACCAAATTTTTTGCGCTGAAAATGGAAACGGCTTGCTAACAACAGGGGTGGCGCCAGAGGGGCAACCGGGGGGTGCAGAGCCTCCGTCGGGGAAAAGTTTTGTACTCCGTCGGGGGAAAAGTTTTGTACGGGTTATTCAACTAGTTGATAAATAAAGATCTGGGGGAAATTTGAGACAAATTTCATTACCCGTACAGCAGGTCGTGCCCCCTGTTGGGAAGACCGGGCCCCCCGCCGGGAAAACTCTAACGCCACTCCTGGCTAAGAGGCCTTTCAAATGGATTGGAACATATCGATGGTAATGCTCTCATGATAAGCGTGAAAAACACCATCTCGAATACAAATTTTGAATCTACTCTGCATCGTGTAAGTGCTTGCTTATAATGGCAAAAAACTTACTTCATTGATTAAAATAATTGGCATGAGAACTTTTACGATGGTGGTTTTTTCTGCGAAACACATCACTGAAATACGATATAGGAACTGATAGGAACTGAAGGAACAATATAGCAACTGTTAGGAACTGAACTATAGGAACTGTTATGTGTCCTTGCGGTGAGGAATTCGGAAAGGAAAACTCCTTGGTCGTGTCTATGACGAAAGCACTCTTGCAGCTAAAAATTATGCGCAATATATTTTAAAACGTTCTGTAAGAGATTATCTGAAAACAGCGTAATTATCATTTGTAAAAAATATGTATTATCCAATGGAGTGCTTGCGAGGCAGGCATAAATATAACAAATTTGCTGAAAGAGAACTGCGATGAACAGTGAATTGGGTTGGAAGGAGCCACAGAATTCTTCTCCATGTTCTCCTAATTGGAGCGCGATTAATTTTCACTTATGAGGTCGGCTTCGAGCACTGGTTTATATCACTCCCCAATTACTTGA
>BGPR01025729.1:10448-21429 GCA_013235015.1 Araneus ventricosus
CGTGGACACAACCAGCGGGAGTGGTCTCCCCTAAACTTTCTCGTATACTTTCTATGTGGAGATTCGTCAAAATCTCGAGTTCGAATTTTTTTTGACGATTACAATACTTTCTCTTTGTATACTTCGTATACGAGAAAGTGAAATAAACAAACCTGAAATCAAATATCTGTTGCCACGTTTCAAAAAAATATTACTTTGAAGCAGGCGCGATAAAATAGGCAATGCAATGAATACTAAAGAGAAAATTCTGCTTTGGAAGTGAATTCCCAAGAAAACAATTTATACTACCACAACCGTCACAATTGCAAAAGCCATGAATAAAAGAGTTGCTGAAATAATGAGATCGGTTTGAATTTTATTTACAAAAGTAAAAAAATTGTCACAGTTCATGTTTGAAAACATTATTTATTGTTGTAAATAAAATTTACAACAATAATAGATTGCTACCAATACGCATGCGCATGAGAATCGGATTAAAAGAAATTGAATATGCAATTTGAACGCCTCTTTTTTGCCGGATTTGGTCCAAAATTTTATACGGACCTACATTCATGACGATAAAACTGTGTACCAAATTTTATCCATCTAACTCTTCAAGTTTTTGAGTTATAGTGCTCACATGACCGCGGACATACAGACAGACTTCCCTTTGACGGATTTTGTCCAAAATTTGAAAGAAACCTACAAATTATGTTTAAAGATCACATAACAAATTTTATCCCCGTAGCTCTAATAGTTTTCAAGCTATCGTGTTCACAGACAGACACACAGACATGATTCCGAAATTGTGTTTTTCGGACTCAGGGAGGTCTAAAACGTGGAGATTCGTCAAAATCTCGAGTTCGAATTTTTTGACGATTACAATACTTTCTCTTTGTATACTTCGTATACGAGAAAGTAAAAAGCAATATATCCCTGAATTATTTAGAACTAACCGTAAACCCGGCGTTGCTCGGGAATTATTTAATGCCGTCCTAACGAGCTTGTATAAAAATGCAGCTATTAAACAATAAAAAGTACTGATGTAAAATGTACTTAAAATAGCTTTAAAATTTATGAAAATTATAGAAAAAATTATGCGGAATGAAAGTGATACCAAAGGAGCTAATTTTCTTAACAATGATCTCCATACAATAAGATCCGATAATCAATCGATTCAATCTGCTAGAATTAAGAAAAAAAAGTTAAAATGTCGATTGACTTTTAATTAAAATTCTAATTTCTTTCTTCTAAAAAATTAATTTCTCAGTGAGCCCTTACTACCCAAGAATTAACTACGTCCCAAATTTGGTAGCTGGACGGTCTAGAGAGTTTTGAATGATTTTTGCACCGCACAATTTACAGATAGTAGGGTAGACCGGGGCACGTTGGCCCAGTCACGACATTTTTAAAACTTTCTGGTATTTAAAGCTGCCATTCCAGACAAGTGTGTATTATCCCGCCTTCCTTCTTCCACATCAGCGTCATTGAAGAAGCAGCGTTCATTAAAGAAACAGCTAGAAGTTTCTGATTTTTACTAAGCTGAGTAAATTTCATGATTTATGAGTAATCGATTTTTTTTTGCTTATAAATTACAATTTACGTTTTTTTCAAATAATATTCAAAAAGATAATTCTTCATTGTTACTTTAGGGCTTGTTTGTTTATCGAAATGCTTTCAGAAGAAATCCCTACACTCATAAGAAACAAAAATGGTGATATGGGGATAGTTGGCCCATTTCGCATGGTAGAAATATCTCTGAATATGTGGGATGGAATTGCACCAGATTTATTATGCAAGATACTTGTTATTAAAAACCATGCGGACTCAATTTTGATTATAATTGCGCAATAGGAGCCGCTGCTATGCAATACTATTTGACAATTACAAAATTACGGTACTTAACTTAATAAAATATAATAATATAGAAGAAAGTTTTGTGATAGTCACTCAATACTAGTAGTGAGTCAACTTATCCCGCAGTTGGAGCAGGTGGACCCAAGCGACTTGATGTCAGTTTGAGGTATTAAATTGTTACTAATAGTTAATACAGTCGACGCTCGTTATAACGACCACACATTATAAAGACCATTCCATTATAACGACCAATTATAAAATCCCCAACTGTGTTTCCCTATGCACTATGTTATTTTACTTCCAGTATAACGACCGTACAGTGTCGTCTAATCCCAATACAACGTCCGAATTCAGCGAACACTCTTCCCGGTATTTTTCTAAAAAGAGCATGTTTCTAAACGTAAATGACCATGATTATTGTATTGCCAAGCTTCGTAGATGTAGATTCTTCAGTGTTACAGTTCAACTTTGACGAGAGGAGGGGAATTACCACTCATTACAGCGCGGAAATTAGAATAGCCTAGAATAAAAAAAATGTTTCGAGTGCTATTGAGACTTTAAAAAATGTTTTTTTAAAAGGCAGAACATTATTTATCATCTTTAACTGAAATGGAAAATTATGTTTTGCAAAAAGCACATATGCAGAAAAGACAAACAACCGTTTCTGATTTTTTTCTTTAGAAAATAAATGTTTTGTAAGTATATAACACCCTTTATTTTCTACTTTAAAATCTGTTTCAGAAATATATTTTTAATTGATAAAATTTTATTTTTAATACCAATGAAAAAAAATCAGTTGAGTAGTTAGTTGAAATCTCTTTAAAAATCGCCTATTTATATGGCACTGCTGAGCGTGCATGTGCACAGTTTTTAATTATATCCACTGTAGCGACCACTCGTAATAAAGAGGGTCGTTATAACGAGCGTCGACTGTATATACACATTTTACTTGGGCGAATTCCTTCTGAAGGTGCATTAATAGGGTCAGCTTAAAATTTTTTTAAAAATCCTGAATTCCCTTTCATTCACGGGCACATGGGTAGACGTCTACTTATACAGGGTGGTCATAAATTGTCGGACCCAATTCAAAAATCAATAAAAGATACTAATAATGTTACAACTACCAGTTTTTTAAATAGGAGAGCATTTTAAAAAGTTTTTTTTTTTCATATAGGTAACGCGTTGTTACGGTGGTCTAGGTGGTCGTAAATTATTGGACATCCCCCATTTTTGAGTGCCATTTTCTGCAAAACCTTTAAAGCTAGAAGAAAAATAAAAGTATGCATTTTTGTCATTTTCATTCATGTTCGATCAGAGGGTGGTGATTGTTGATTTAACCTTCTCTTCGCTGTTTCTTGAAGAAACCGAGACATGATATTCTATTAAATCTAGAAGAAAAATAAAATCATGTATCTATAGGCAGTTTCACGCTCTTTAATTTGTTAAATCAATTATAATTCAAAAACTGAATAGTTTTCGAGCTATTCTAGAAAACTAAAAAAGGAAACCAGAAAACAATCATAAGCTAATCGGTTAATCGGTAGCCATTGCGTATGGAAATCTCTCTCTGTAGCAAATTTAGAACGTCGTAATGGTACGCCACCTTCCTGAAAAAAACTTTTTTATTTGCTCTCTCATTCGAAAAAAGCAGTTGTTACATTATTAGTTTTTTTTATTAATTTTTGAAATGGGTCCAATAATTTATGAACACCCTGATGGGGTGCTGATTGACTGACCCTTCCATTGACGGATTTCGTCCAAGTTTTGATAGAGACCCGTGTACAATTTAAGTACAAATACCATATGCCAAATTTCATTTATCTAGTTAATTTCGTTTTTGAGTTATCATATTCATAGATAGAGATGATTTCAAAAATGTTTTTGCGGACTCAAGGACTAAAATGTGGAGATTGAACTAAATTTCGAAGTCGAATTTTTTTGTCGATAACAATACTTTATCTTTCTATTCTTCGTATATGAGAAAGTAACCAGCGGGAGTGGTCTTCCAAAACTTTCTCGTATACTCCTAACACATGTAGAGAAAAAATAATTTAAAAGGGAGTGAAACGAGCAGGAACCCTTAACGCAGTGGAGAAAAAAATAATCGAAACGTCATACCACGATTTCCGAAGGTCGTCGAACGCGGAAGTGGAATTAGAAGCCGGCGTGATTAACAATAGGACTGGGTGTACGATAAAAAAAAACGAAATTTTCAATTTAAATGCCTTTTTCTTAACCGATTGACACAAAAATTGGACACAAATCTACCATTAAGGTAAGAAGGCCACATACCAAATTTTATTTATCAAAATAATTTTTTAAAAAGTTATTGCTTTCAAAAGTATGCGATTATACAGACAGACAGACAGTCAACCCTTTGACGGATTTGGTCCAAAATTTGATACCAACCTACATTCCTGATGATAAAAATGTGTACCAAATTTTATCCATCTACTTATTTAAGTTTGTGAGTTATCGCGTTCACATTAACACGGACATACAGACAGACTTCCCGTGGACGGAATATGTCCAAAATTTGATAGAAACCTACAAATTATGTTTAAAGATCACATAACAAATTTTATCCCCGTAGCTCTAATAGTTTTCAAGCTATCGTGTTCACAGACAGACACACAGACATGATTCCGAAATTGTGTTTTTCGGACTCAGGGAGGTCTAAAACGTGGAGATTCGTCAAAATCTCGAGTTCGAAGTTTTTGACGATTACAATACTTTCTCTTTGTATACTTCTTTATACGAGAAAGTAAAAAGTAATTGTTACTTTCTATTCTTCGTATATGAGAAAGTAAAAAGTAATAGTTAAAAAGCAAAATATCTCTCCCTTATCAGGTTTTAAATGAACTGTTAACCCGAACTCTAAAAGGTTGTTAGGAGCATGAGCTAAATATCAAACTGATATAGAAAAAAAATGACGGTGAAGCTTGATGGTGAAAAACCGACTGTCCAATCCATATCACAATTAGATAAGATGAAATCGAAAAATCGTGAGAGAAAATGACAATTAATGTAGAAAATCAATTTAAAACGAGAACATTTGACTAGCCTGCCCTTAAAAGCATTTAAATATCCTTGAAATCAAGCTATATTCATTAGCGATTAAATATTCATTATTTTAATAGCAAATGGACGCAAAACACCAGCTTAACATCTCACGTTTGAGTCGTTAATGAAGACAATAGATTTATATCTCGAAAGTACCATTATTTGGCATCTCATACAGATGTGTTAATGAAAACTAATAGAAACCTCAATTTTTAACTTCAGTCGTGACGTTGCAGACCTTGGTAAAGGAACTGGTGATACCTCTGCTTTGAAGAACACGTTTAGTTTTTAGTTTTGCCAGCTGTCAGAACAATTTATAAGACGCTTTAAGAATGGATTCTTTAAAAGTTGAAACAATTAATTGACATCCATTAATTTTAATGAACATTAATGATATTAAAATCATCTGTAAGCAACTCTATTTTTAATACATCTGCGAAAATTTAAAGATGTCGTTGATTGATTGAAATGTGAAGAGATGGGATTTTTAGCAACAAAGGCTGTTATCTCCTAATTCCAAAAGGATGCACACAATAAATGTCAAAAAGGATGCACTCAACAAATGTCAAAAAGGATGCACTCAACAAATGTCAAAAATGATGCACTCAACAAATAAAAGATGTCGTTATTTCTTTAATCAAACTTCTAAAAAACAAAACATTCCTTAATGATATAACAAGAATTTCTTTAGCTAAAAGTTTGCGATAATAATTCATTAACTACGATGATGTGTGATAATTAAATAAATTAATATTTTAAAATATCACTTATGGAAGTGAAAGTCCTCTTTCTTTCGTAAGTACTATGATTAGAAAATTGAATAAATGGAAAGGATGTTCTGTTTTTTCGAATGGTAAAGCTCTCAATCATTAATCTACTGATAACAGTTCAATAGAAAATCGTTTCAAATGTTTTAGATCCAAACCGAAAACAATGGAAACATTTCAAATAATTGTATTTTACTTAAGAACTTTTTGATTTTTAACCATTTTTCTGGCGCATCTTAGCCAAATCTGACTTTTGCGCCAATAAAACACAACAAACCAACCAACTAAACCGAAAAGGAATTTACTTTTTTTGTTATTTCAGAACTCTTTTGAAATTCTTTTTACTTCATAGCGCCACATTAAAAATAATTTTTAAAATATCTGCTTAAAACATTACATTAAGTATTGGAATCTACTTGAATAATTAGATGCATTTCTACACGCGAAATATTTCCCAATTTGATTTCTAAATTTATTAATATATGATCACCTTTTCTAATAAAAATTCGTAAATTTGTTAATTTTATTTATAATTTTCCTTACTTTCACAATGTTTTTATTTTCGCTATATTTACTTCGTAATTTCTTTAATATCTTTCTACAAATTATAAACTTCACAGAAACATAGGCTGCCTTCGAGGAAGCTTAAAAAGTTTAGCGAAAAAGTCGCAAAGATTTACATCCAGTTAATTAAGCTACACAAAGACAACTCGGGATGAAACTCGCAATTTAACATCTTAATCAGACAGTGAAATCGGCACCACCTGGACGAACATTACACTTTCCAAACTTGTATCTTGAAACAAAGTAAGGACACATGATTCCAGATGATACATTTAATGCACGGTCTTGGGCTTGACAATGCCTATTCGGAAAAACATGAGACCGCATGTTCCTACTAGATGTGAAAAAAATATCAAAAATATTCCTTATTAGCTGCGAAAAATTTAGTATTTTCTTCCTCTTTTGAAATTTCAAAAAATTGAGATGAGTGGTGTTGTTTGTTAAGCAACGAATTATTTAACTTATATAAAAAGTAACAAGTATAGAGTATTAAGGCACAAAGGAGGAGCACTAAGTCTGGCTTCTTTAGTGCAAGACGATCGATTATTCATTTTAAATGTGTATTAACGTAGTGAGAATCGGTATTCTGTTACCACTCCTAGGGTAATAAAATCAGGTTACCTCGCCTGGGGTAACTGGGTGCCACCTCGAGTACGAGGATGAGAAGTTGGCATGGTAAGTGGATGGACTCCCGATGACGGTTTGTACCACTGATGCGCGGGAAAATGGGATTTATTTAATACGAGACACAGAACCCGATCTTTAGCTATGTGGGGAAGCTTATTTAAATTCGCACATCTCATTTAAATTTGATCTGAACCAAGTTGCGATTTCCACTATAGTTTAGTATTAGGTGAACATTCTCAAGCGTGAAAAACATTCTTCTCTTTGTCACGCTTACTTATATTCATGGCAATATTCATTTCTTCAAAATATTATTTGATTTTTTCCCCAATTTTGTTCCCCGTTATGAATAAATACTTTCGCGTAGAACCATAATTGTCCAAATGTACAATAAAAGTCTTCAGTTTCTTTATTGGATATCTGAGTTCGTCAAACTCGTTTATCTGATTTAATTTTATAGAACAGTAATTCACAGAAAAACGAAAGACAAACTCAGTCGAGGGGTAAAAAAAATCTTTCTCATGATCACCGCCAGCCAAGTTTTCCTGAATAAATTAACCAAATATTGAGAAAATTAATCGATTAGAAATTTTATGAAGACTATTAGGTATACGACTTTCATAAAAAAATTAATAACAATTTAATCACCTAGATTCTCCTTTTGGTATTACAAAGGTTTCTGTCCTTTTTCTGCACTTTTATTTAACTTGACTCCTTTCATGTTTTTAAAGATTGGATTTTGTAAAAGATTGTTCACTTATGCATTCTCTATGACAATGCGCTATTCCAATATTTTCCCAACTTAATTTTAATCCATTAATTAAATTAAATTTTGATTCCATGTAAGTGGCACCATCTGATGGTGAAATTGAGAAAAACTGATTTCAAGATTCCGTAATATTTATAAAAATGAATTATAAGTTAAAGATTAAAATGTAGAAAATAATTAAAATAAAAATTTCTACTTTTTAATGTACTGATAGAAGTGCGTTTTTGAAAAATTGGTTTTATTAATTAACGAATCGTTTCGGCTAAAGTTTTTGCAGTTCGGTTTATTTTCTTAGAATTAAAACCTTTCTTCAACTTTAGACCTATACATAAAGCATTTTCAACTTTAAGAGATTAAAATTACTTAACACTCTATTCGATGAGTTTTTATTTTCTAGTATACAAAGTCCACAAAAAGACAAAGATTGTCAAAAAATTGGTCGTCGAGATTCTGATGAACTCCGCGTTTCAAACCTCTTTGAGTTCGAAAAACAATTTTTTGAATTACATCCATCTAGGGCCAGATTTCACAAAAGGCTAACCTAGGCCATGGCCTAGGGTGCAGTCCTCCGGGAGCGCATATACATAAGAAATAACACCAAAATATTTACGAACTATTCAGAATTATTTTGAAAAAACCATTTAAAATGATGTCCTTGAAATTTACACTCGTTACATTACATTTATTGAGCGTTATGATTTTTTTTCGTCTTCTGTGGACCTTACCGTATTGAAATCCACTTAATAAGATCTGTCCACTTCAGTGACTCTTTAACCCAGACAGCAAAGAACGCTTGTATAAGGGTTTTGGAAACCTTGTCGTCGACAAGGGTAAAGGGTTGTCACAAAGGTTTCCATGGCAAGGGTTGAACCTTTCGGCAAGGTAAGCGAAAAGGTTCGCTAGTCAACAAGAAACAAGGTTTTCTGTAAGGTTTTTAGTAAGATTTCCCATAGCTTTTATTACAAGTTTGTTTCAGGCCTTTCAAAAGGTTGTTAAGAGCCCTTCTTCGGCGGACAAAATAGAACTCCCCTTCCCCCCCTCCGAAGCCGTACTCTTAAAGAAGGCTCCGACCCCCTTTTTTCACCCCCTCTTCAATGTCGTACTTCGACAGAGAAGGTCCAACCCCTTTTTTCTCCTCCTTCTTCTCACGTCATCTTAGAGTTATCTGGAAAAAGTCAATTAATTAGAAATCTTAATTATTAATTTAATTAATCTATTTTTTAATTGAATTTACTTGTACGATTAGATTGTAGATTGTGACAAAACTTCAAGTTTCTCCAAGTCGGGGATCGAACCCGCATTCATATGGTTGGAAGGCAAACGCAATAACCACTATACCGGACGGGAATACACACGATAGGAGAGGTGGTTAATTAAAAGCTTTCTTACGTCAATTTTGCGGGAATGGTTTCCGAAAATGGTTGTGCGGAAATGCTTTCGTAGACTTATCGTTCAACCCTTGTCGGTGAGGTAGTTCATAAAAAGTTTTCTTCATAAATCTTGCGGCAATGGTTTCCGAAAAGGTTTCCGCGTTAATGCTTTCGCGGACAGCCTATGGAAAGTGAAATGGCAACCTTTCCGCAACCTTCTTTGCTATCTGGGAAGCTTATTCACGGACAAAAACGCGAACTAAGAGTTTCCAATAGGTATTTCACACGATTTCAAGAAATTTAATGAAGTATTTTTGCAGGTGTTAATGTAGTGTCATTTTCATAAGTAGTGTAATTTTGGATTAAAAATTTAATGTGGTTCAAAGATTTTAAAGATTGTTTAAGTTATTATGTACAGATTTCAAAGATAAACAATTATATATTAAATTGAAAATTATATATTAACTTTTCTGAGAGAGGGGCTCAGAATATGTTTTTGCATAGGGCGTAAAAATGTGTAAATCAGGCCCTGCATCCATTAACCTGTGAACGTGATAAGTAGAAACGGAAAGAGACCAATGAATTTGATATATGATGTTTATATCCAAGCTGTAGATCTGTACCAAAATTTGGACCAACTCCATTCCTTGGTTGACTGTCCGTCGGGCTATTTACTTCTGTGTTTGTAGATGTTTAGATGTTTTATGGGGCAAGAGCCATTGATTTGACCATGCTGCGCCAAACACAAGTGGAAGTGATATCAGTGTATAAAAGGGAATTAAAACAATGCTGGAGGGACATGATGAAAAGCACACAGTAAAGTGAAACCAGAAATTAGATTTTAAAAAAAAAAAAAAACTAAATGGACTTCAAAAAAGCAAAAAGGTTAGCATGAGGCGTTACATCAAGTAAGGAGGAAAGTGAAACTGAAGGTGCTTGAAAAAATTGTAAACGTCGAGCATTAAAGTTCGTACATTCTGAGAGTATATGGCGGACGGACATATGACAGTTACAACGTGAGCACATTGGTGGCTCTTCACCGAAGAGCAAGTGAAGATGAGTAAATCTGGAATGATCGATGCGCACACGAGTTAAAAGTGTGTCCGCTTTCCTGCTAGCTAATGAGTGCCAATGTTGAACAAAGGGTTTCACAGCATTTACAAACACAGCATTCTGTGTTTGTAAACGTGAAACCTCTTAATCACAACAAGTTATATAAATCAAAATTTGTAATATTGTTTGGACATCGAAACTGTCTATAAGTATCAACTTTCGGACGTAAATGCTAAAAGGAAGGAGGTCCAAAATGGATATTCCATCTTCTCCACTGCACTACGAAGCTGAACACAAGACGCGCCATATTGGAGAAGTTTACAAAAAATTAAGGGGATAAAGCTACCACTACTGTCCTACCTCCACGAGAAAAACTCTAGACACCAGACATGTCAGTGGTGGTTGTTATAGAAACGGGATAGTCCACTGCATTTTGGAAGTGAAGGAAAGGGCTTTATTTCATTCGGCGTAGATAGCACCAGCCAAAGTCTCATTTCTCTTTGTACTTCGTTCGAAAACGAATTCCTCATCTAACAGAAGTGAGCTTAGTTTGCCAAATGTTGCGGTTGATTTTATGTCCATATTACCTCCTATCTTCGACTCGTCTATTTGAGGCAACCCTGCTCAGGGTTTTTCTCCTGGAGGTAGGACAGTACTTCACCCTCTTACTGCCGAATTTTTTAAAATCGCTGATTAGATGCAACATTAAGTAAACACAATAGCTTGCGAAAATCGCAGGATGCAACAGAAAATAGACTTACTTCCAACCCGCGGAAATCGCGGGAAAAGCAGTCAGAGGGTTAAATTGTGGATATCAACCTTAAGTGGAGTCGCGTCCATGAGTTTCAGGGTGGCGAAAATACTGAGTTTCGCATCGTCTGTCAGATTTTTCAACATCATCAAGGGAAAAAAAATAGTCAAGAAGAGTAAACATC
>BGPR01025730.1:0-22120 GCA_013235015.1 Araneus ventricosus
TTATTCCCGAACAAGAGTTACTCGATCTCTCGGTATCGGAGCCTACGTAGGACACGCCCCACTCTGTGACGTAGGGTGCCAGTTATTCCTGCCCCCATCATTTTCAAAGTAGATTTGCATTGGTCCAAATATATCACATGATTATCAGCTGATTTTAGCGCCTTCTAATGCATTCTAATGTTTGTTTTGACTGTTATGCAACTTTTGAATATTTTTGTTGCCTGAATTTAGGATTCTCGAAATAAAATTTTTATAAAATTGTTATTCTTATCTCCATATGTTTTCAGCACATATGGATAAGAATCGATTTTCAGATGTTAGTATAATTGTATCGAAATAGAGATTTATAGTGACAATCCCATATAAATACTTGTATATTTCTGTGTCTTGATACATTATTAAGCAAGTAGGTTTTAAATTTTCATAGTATGCTGCAATAAAAAAAATATTGGTATTTAGATGTACATTAGTGAATATTTGTATAGTAAATAGTTTCCAAATAAATCCAGCTTTTACTAAAGCCTATGTAACAATATTCCTTAAACAAATTGCAAAACTATTTCATTAACAAATATATAGATTGAAAATATTGGAAAGAAGAACCTGTAAACTGCTCATGTGTAAACAAAAATCAGACTAAACGTTTCTGAAAAATGGAAGAATTTTTATGAACACCAATACCTAATAAAACAAATAATCATTCAATCCATTTATTATTAATAAAATGCTATTGCGCTAGAGATATTTTTTGTAAGAACTTCCTTCTCTCTTTATTTTAAAAAAATTAACACAAGTATTTTATTACATTTACATATTTAAAACTTGTTACTTGTTGTAAACATTGAATTTAGCAACTTTTGATTTTAAACTGAATGAATTACTGACTAGTAACTGTTCAGAACATAAACATAATAGTCTTGACAAATCCAAATAAGTGTAATGAAATAAATTATTGATATTATTTGTAAGTATTTTAGAATTAATATTATCTTTACATGAAATGTATGCTTAATTGATGGATTTCAGATATTTTAAACTGTCCAAATAATCAGAAGATAGCAATTGTTTTAAACATTTCTATCACAATTAAAATGCTGATTGGCTTTTCTCAATATCTTCATTATTTGAGAATAAAATGAGGTATTCATTTTTTGATAAGTTGGTATTAACATTCTATTAGTACCTGCATAATATCTGCTGTGTTTCATAGCAAATAAATTGCTATGAAACACAGCATGCTTCAAGTTTATATTCATTAACAAGAGTAATTTAATGTTCTTTACTACTTATTTTATTATTACAACTCGTTACTTTATGAATTCAATAAACAAAATTTAAAAAGAAATTAACAAACATACAACAATTGTTAAAATATAGCAATTTTCTTGGTTTTACCAACAAATTGTTAGAATATTTTTTATTTTGTGTACTTTAATAAGCAGAGCATTAGAGGCCTGCATTTAAAATATAAGGGGAAGGAAACTCAGAATGAAATGTTGCTACAAATAAAATGACTTTTATGTTAATAAGTTATTTTGACTTAACAAAAAAATTATATCAATAATTTAAAACTATTTCAAGGATTCTTTTCCTGCCAGTTTTCCAATAACAGTCTTTTTATTTTCGTTCAAGTAAAAACATTTAATTTCATATAGATTTGTATAAATAAAGAAAAAGAAGTCATCTTTTAAATTTTTTCATACAAATATGTGAATTTATTTTCTGATTTTCAATTAAAGTTCATGGTTACTTAACATCACAGATAAGAATATTACATCGAAAGGGACAATGGTTTATTATGGTCTTATTGCATAGAATTATATAAAACTTTATATTATTATGGGCCCACTTTCATCTGAATATTTTATTCAAAATGCAAAAAATAATGTTTATAATTCAGTTATTTTGACAAATTTACCAAAACAAGTTGGCAAAAAAAAAAAGCTTCTACCAGTCAAGTAAGTACATTAGCACAATTTACAATAATTTATAATTCTGAATAAGATTTATGAGTCCTATTGCCTATCAAAAGGATTTTCAATAACTGATTGATGATTCACATGTATGTAGCACTGGTGAATGAAATATATAAAATAAGCTGCATAGATCAAAAGAAATTTTAAATCTTTAAATGATGTAAAAGATAAATGTCAAAGCAAATTAATATGAATTGATTTCTCTGTATCATTCAACTATATACAGAGTTATATATAAATTTATAAAACTCTTTATTATGCATTCAAATTTCTTTATAAAAATTTCCAACTTCACTTATTATAAACACAAATGTTAGGCAACCTTTTCCAGTGAAATAAATACTCGATAAATTCTATAAGGAAACAACAAAAGGAATAACTTTGCAGTATATTTAATAAATAAAGATAACTATATAAGCTTACAAACATACCACCAAACAAAGCTTTTGGTAAACACAAAGGCAGTTTTCTGGATGCAGAACAGAGTATTAAGTACTACCTAAGACAGCTCTTATTCTGATATTTTTTGACACAACTCAGAAACACATCTCTACTCTGATAACTATTAACCAGGATATGTTTTTAAAATATTACATCCTGAAAAATCATGGTCATGGTGTTATTGCATAGAATAGCAATGAAACTTTATATTATTTTTTGACAACTTGTGTCTGAATATTTGAATCAAAATGCAAAAACAATATTTATAGTTCAGATATTTTTACAAGTTGACAAAAAGAAAAAAAAAAACTTATACCAGCCAAATAAGTATAATAACACAATTAACAATATACTTTTATTTCATTTATAATTTTTAATAACATTTTAAGAGTCTTATTGCATATATAAAAATGTTTTTCTGCAACTGTTAAATGGTTCACATGAATGCAGTGTTGATGAATTACTTATAGGAAATATCAACATAAAATACAGAGACTGAAAGACATTTAAAATCTTTAATACTGTAAAGATTTGTCATAGCAAAGTAAGCCGAACTAATATCTCTGTAAAACACAACTATATACAGAAGAATACATTAATTTATAAAAATGTTTATTATGCATTAAAATTTCTTTATGGAAACATAACTTCACATATTTAGAAACAAGAATGCTAAGCAATTTTTTTCCACAGAAATAACTGCTATAAATTTTAACTAAATTTTATAACGAACAATATTAGACAACTCTGCAGTATATTTAATAAATAATGGTAAATATATAAATTTAGAAACATGCAAAAAAACAAAGCTATATTACAAAGACAATTTTCCTGATTCGTAACCAAGTATATAAAATACTGCCGTATGCATATCAAAAGTATTAAAAACTTATTATCATACACATGGTATTTTGGCAAATTCATAAAAAGTTTCCATTACACAAAAGAAATAATTTATACAGTTTTCAAGATGTAAGAATTCTGAATATTTTAAATTTAGTTGACCAATAAGAGATTTGCATCTTTTGAAATAAAAATCATATAGCTCATAAAACAAAATAAACAATTCAGCAAATTTAATAAGTTAGAAAGAGGTAGTTCTTAATAATAGAAGAGTGTATATTAATGCATAGGCTGAAACTTTTTTATATTGCTGTAAATTTTTACAATGATTCAATAATATAATTTTGAATTAGATTTTAAGAGTCCTACAGCATATCAAAATATTTTTCTGCAAGTCTTTAATGGTTAACATACATCAAATAGCTTCTTAATACCCAGAATGTAAAAACGAAAATACAGTATTGATGAATAAAGTGTACAAATTATCAGTATAAGCTGCATATATTTACAGAAATTTAAATTCTTTAATACTGTAAAAAAAATATAAAAAATCATGTTAAAGCACACTTAATTTCTCTGTAAAATGCAATTATATACCAAAGGATGCATTCAAACCATGTTCTTGAGGAAATTTCCAACTTCATACATTTATAAATAAAAAT
This sequence comes from Araneus ventricosus, assembly GCA_013235015.1. NCBI lineage: Eukaryota > Metazoa > Arthropoda > Arachnida > Araneae > Araneidae > Araneus > Araneus ventricosus. The sequence continues at coordinate 3,923 of BGPR01025730.1, forward strand.
ATGAAGCACATTTTTTCCCACTAAAAATAACTACTATATAATACATTACTCTATAGTATATTTAATAAATGAAAATCAGTAATATTAACTTGGAAAAACACCACAGAACAAAGCTTTATTAAATACAAAGACAATTTTCTGGATGTCTTCCAGGGTTAATGAATACTGTCTCCATGCAGATCAAAAGTGTTCTAAGCAAGAAGTGTTTTGAAGCATAAAAGTGTTATCAAAGAAGGAATGCACCTTGTATTTTCATAAAAAAAAAAATTCTTTTGAAAAATATAATACATAATTAAACATAGAGTCCATCATTGTAAAAAATATGGATATTTTAAATTTATCTGACCAATAAAAGATTTGCTTCTTTTAAAATAAAAATCAATATAGAACATAAAACAAAACTGTGCAACACTGCAAATTAAATACATAAAGAGGTCGAGATTAGTGATACAGAGTGGCTAAATAGGATTATACGAGAATGTGTAGTTGAAATATTTATATACTGCTGTGTATTTTTATAATTATTCAACAATATAATTTAGTATTGGATTTTAAGTGAGCTACTGCATATTGAAATGTTTTCATAACTATTTAATAGTTCAGATATATCAAAATAATTTATTAATACTCAGAGCTCAAAACACAATAATGCAGCATTAATGGACATAGGGGATAAAATTTCAATATAAGCTGTATAACTTGATAAAGAAATATAAAGTTTTAAATACTGCAAAAACTAATTGCTTAAACACAGTAATATGAACTAATTTCTTTGTAAAATTCAATTTTATAGAAATAAATGCATTAACTTATGAAACTTTTAATTACACAATCAAATATAAATATTTTCCTTATGGAAAATTTAATTTTTCTTTTTCCACTGAAGTAAGTGTTATATTACCCAGCTTGCAAAATAAATAAAATTATGCATTTAAATTTATCAGAACAAAGAGATTTATATTCTTAGTAGTAAAAATCATATACGATAAATTTAATAAACAAGGTTTGATAGTATACACTTGGAAACACAGTGCAGAAAAAAGCTTCATTAAAAATAAAGTCAATTTTCTGAATGTGTCACCGGGCACAGTGAAAAGATTCATTTTATTTATGGTAAATATGTGTAATTAAATCTACCTGAACAATAAACAGCTTGCATTCATTGGAGTATACAGTAAATAACCTAAAATTAATTGTCCATCTTTCTTTAACACATCAGTTCATTACTCACGAAATAATTATGTGTCAGCCATGATCATTGCTGATAATTGAACATTGAAAGTATAAAAATTAGCTTGTATTGTTGAAACCGACAAATATTAGATAATCCTCTCGAAATCGAGATTTTCTCTTTCAGGATAAAAAGTATGAAATATATTTAAAAGCATACTTATTGAAAAGGAAGAGCCAAAAAATAGTAGTGAAAAGGAGTTTTCTCCACTTTACATACAAAAAACTACACTATTTGTCTTGCTAAACACCAAAATATTCTTCCAGATTGTTTTTCTCCAAAAATACTACTTTTACAAGCCATGCAAAAATCCAAAACATTGAGCCAGAACAATTTTTCATTCTACTGCACATGCACACAATGTTTCCATAATATAATTTTCAATTAGATTTTAAGAGTCCTACAGCATATTAAAATATTTTTCTGCAAGTCTTTAATGGTTCACATACATAAAAATAGTTTATGAATACCCAGACTGTTAAAACGAAAATACAGCATTGATTAATAAAGTGTATAAAATATTGATATAAGCTGCATAGATTGACAGAAATTTTAGTTATTTAATACTGTAAAAAAACTGATAAAGCACTCTAGTTTCTATGTAAAATGCTACTATATATCAATGAATGAATTAATTTATACTGTTTAATATGCACTCAAACAATATTTTTAAGGAAATTTCCAACTTCACACATTCATAAATAAAAATATGATGCACTTTATTTTAACCACTAAAAATAATTACTATTCTAACAAAATCCCATAAAGAACTATATAACGAATAACTCTACAGTACATTTAATAACTGAGGATCAATATATTAACTTGGAAATACACCACAGAACAAAGCTTTATTAAATACAAAGACAATTTTCTGGATGTCTTTCCGAGTATACTGCCTCAATACATATCAAAAGTGTTATATTATTTACAAAGAAGGAATACACCTGGTAATTTCAAGAAAACAATCGTTTGCAAAATATAAGGCTTTTACATTATGTATAAGACATAATTTAAGATACTGTCCATCATGTAAAAAACATGGATATTTTAAATTTATCTAACCAATAAGAGAGTTACTTCTTTTAAAATAAAAATCGACATGGCACATAAAACAACTAAATAGTACAACACAGTAAATTTATGAGTAAGGAAGAGGTATTTATTAGTTATATAGAGTGGCAAAGATGGAATAATGTTAGAGAATGCAATTTTGATAGCAAAGTTGGATAACATAATATAAAACTACTTCTCATCAATTAAGACGTAACTAAACACAGCTTTAAAATATAAAAATATGAGCATTTTAAATTTATTTGAACAATCAAAGATTTGCATTCTTGTAGTAAAACTCTTATAGGAAATAAAACATCATGCATTACAATACATATAATAGACAGGGATCAATATTTTAAACTTGGAAACACACTGCAGAAAAAGGCTTCATTAAATATAAAGTCAATTTTCTGAATGCATCACCAGGTACAGTAAAGACATTATACTTTTTTTTTAGTTAATGTGTGTATTTAATTTACCTGAACAATAAGCAGTTTGCATTCTAAAAATGACAGCAATCCAGGATAGATATTAATAACATGAAATACATCTTGAAACAAAATTTAGCGGCAAGAAGTTATTATTCTTCACTTACTTATTAGTTAGGCTAAACACCAAAATATTCCTCAGATTGATTTTTCTCCAAAAAAAAAAAATACTCTTACAAGCGAAGCAAAAATCCAAAACTTTGAGCCAGAACGATTTTTCATTCTACTGGCACATGCACACAAACGCATATTGAACTCGATCCGCCGATAACTCGCCGATTTTCTGGGATTGAAAAACGGGGGAAAAAGGCGCCCGACAATCCGCTGTTTTGGCATGGAGAATAAGAAATCGGTGTGCTGACACGAGTGTCAGTGTCAACACGCGGTGGTGAATAGCGCCGTAAAAGTCCCCGGTCCTGGGGAGGGGAAAGGTGAGCTCGCGCAGCCATCTAGGATTTCATCCCCCTTTTTTAGTTTTCCCTGAATATCACGAAAACTATCAAGTTTTCAAATTACAATAGATTTAATAATTAAAGAGCGTAAAATTCGTTACAAATACATACCTTTATTTTTCTTCCAGCTTTAACAGTTTCTTTTAGTTTTTCTTGAAAATCTCGAAAATTATTCCAGATAGGAATTTTAGTTTTTCAGCAATCTTGCTCTGCAAATCTGCTGGCTTGCAACAAGTTTGACACGATAAGAGTGCAAGCTTGAATCAAGTTAACGCAAACGAGTTAGTCACGTCAAGCTCATTGCAAACTATAGCAAACACAGAGTACGAATACAACCTCGGATTCGAACCCCCGACATCCCGATTCCTAAACCTATTGTCTTAACCACTCGGTCAGCTAAACTCTGCGAGGAGGAGCCCAGATAGCACGTAAGTTTGCAGCAAGTTTGATTTTGACTTGTCATGGCAAAATTTGACGCGTCAAACTTGAATCGAACTTGTAGCAAGTTCGATGTAAGGGCGCGAACACACGAAGCGTTTCCGCCGAAAGTTGCAGCCGTAGAGCGACATGTGATCCCGTGTTCTTTAATGGCGCTGTTCACACTGACACGGCAAACTTGTGTAACCGGTTCTCGTTGCGCGCGTCTCATCGTTCCCCAATGAAGCAGCTCCGGTTTCGCCGGCAAATCGTCGCATGGCCCCATAGTAACGAGTGACAGTGTTCACACGTGTTTTTGTACGAAAGCGTTTTCGCTCTAAACGGATGGCAGCTCCAAGCACCGATTCTGTTCTTTAAAGTTAAATAAAAACTTATAAGATTTTAGATGATTTAAAACATTTTTTGTTTCTTTTTCGATTAATTATATTTTGTTATGCTGATATTATGATTTTTTACAAATAATTAAAGCGAGTGTGTCTGTATTTGTACAGGATGAAAATGTAATATCAAGTTAATTTTTTTCACCTTTTCGAGATAACTTTCGAAAATGTTATTGAATTGTAATTTTAATGTAATATTTTATTTAGAAGGATAATTATAATACATTTTATTTGATAATAAAAGCTTAATTAAACTGTTTTATTATAAAGGCATATTCATATTTTATTTTCTTATAAATATCTTTAACAGGCGTATTGTGAAGAAATGCTTTTGCTAAAATTTGTATCTACGATAATATGAGGGACGGGGTTTTTTTCCAAGGAAATAGTCTTTTCATCGGCACTCGTTTTATATTCAGATTTTCACGGATACATTAATTAAACTGGTCGCTGATTCATTAAATGCATCAAGTTTCCCTCTACATTTAATTTTTTTACTTTCTCGCATAGGAAATATACAAAGAGAAAATATTGTAATCGTCAAAAAATTCGAACTCGAGATTTTGACGAATCTCCACGTTTTAGACCTCCCTGAGTCCGAAAAACACAATTTGGGAATTATGTCTGTCTGTGTGAACCGATAACTCGAAAATTATTAGAGCTACTGGGATGAAATTTGGTATGTGATCTTGACACATAATTTGTAAGTTTTTATCAAATTTTGTACAAAATCCGTCTACGGGAAGTCTGTCTGTCCGCTTTCATGTGAACACTATAACGCAAAAACTTGAATAGCTAGATGGATAAAATTTGTTACACTGTTTTATCATCAGGAATGTAGGTTCCAATCAAATTTTTGATATTAAGGAATTTGCTTTTTCCTAATTTAAAGTCCATTTCATAAAAAAGTTAATTACGACGTTCTGAAAATAAATAAATAAGCTATAAAAAATTCATTTTCTTGTTTTTCGTTAAAATTATTTCTCCACCACAGTGCAGTAAACAACGTCCAGATGGTCCAAATTCGGCGACTCCATCCTAATCATTTCAAAGTTGTGCAATTTTTTCCTTAATTTTAACAAATTTCAGAATATATTTATATTTATACTTTGCAAAAAAGCAGATAATATATATCTTTTAATGAACCGGTTGAAAATTATTAATGTTTTAGGTCAGTTGAACAATATTTAGCTTACTTTTAGGTATAACCTTTTCAGTTCTTCATGTTCAAATTTTATTATTTTTTTAATTTACTTGAAAAATTTGACCTCAGAATCATAAATAAAAATATATTGAAAAATAATTTTTCTCTTCCTAGCCTTTGTAAAATATGAAATTACTTACTTTTTAAAGCGATTTTTTTTCCCTACAAAATAACACATGCAATGATCATTATGAATTGCTATATTGTTTAAAAATAACTCAAAATGGAATTTTTATCAAAATAAAATTATTTGAAATTCAATTACATGCCTACTATTTATCAGGATAAGCAGAATATCCATAGGGTATTCTTTAATTTGTGAGAACATTATATGAAACACTGGAAAACAAAAAATTATATACTAATGTATGTTATCCTGAATTCAATTGAGAATTTTCTGAAACAGTTCCATACATTATAAGTTGTGAAATTTTTATTCATTGTATGCAATAAATGTTTTCTTCGATGGGAGCTCTTCAAATAAATTCTTCATTCAAATAAATCATCATTTCTGAGTCACGTATATCACTCACTCAGAAAGATTAACGCCGAATGTGGCCACGAAAGCCGAATATGCAGCGCCACCCTGCAGCGACGATTCGCCAAACGCCCCGTGTGAACACCACCGACACGTTTTCAGCTCTCAGCCGAATTCGCCGTATCCGACCCTTGTGTGCGTAGCCTAATACTTAAGCGAAACACATCGTTTTCACTTTTTCTTGAGTTTCGATATTCATTATGCGTGTATGATAAGCAGACTCTAGATAATTTTATATAACTTTTTTTTTTACTTAAAACCTGGTAACAATCTTCAAAAAACTGCTCATTAATTTATTTATGAAATTAGTCTGTTGATAATCGCGTATTATTATATTTACTTTAATAAACCATCAATTACTTATACATTTAGTAGGATTTTTATTTCAATGAAAATTCAGTCCGGTGGGAAGTTTAAACTACTTGAACTTATTTCATCGTTATTTCTCCATCTGTTTACTAAATATAGAACTCGCGCATTAAAAAATTATACCCAGATAGCACGTAAGTTTGATTTTGACTTGATATTACTTTGTCATCGCAAATTTGACGCGTCAAGCTTGAGGCGAACTTGTAGCAAGTTCGCCGTGACAACTAGAGCCACCTCCTTTGCAAATCAAATTTGCTGCAATTTTGCAAAACAAGCTTCCTGCAAAGATAGCACAATAAAGAGATAATTATATTTGTCTCTGTTTTAAAAACATCCGATTTTTAATAGCATCTCCTAGATCGTAATTCTTTTTTATTAATTCAATAAATCAATGATAATTTGTGAAAAAAATAACTTTTTTATAAAAAAAATTTTGAAACATTTTCCATCTTTTTACTAAATATATCACTCTCACTTTAAAGAAAACTATATCGCCTTTTTCTTAATGTTGAAATTTTAACGTTTATAAACAAAATTAAATCTAAAAAACAGTCAGTGTTTGTTGAACAATAATAACTGGACATTTTGTCCCATTTTAAAGTAATTACTTTTGAACTCTAATTTCATAATTTATTCTACTAGCAAAACGTAGTTATTAGCGAAAATCGCTCTATCTTTGACTTCAAATTATATTCTCAACTCAAAAAATTAATGAAATCCAGAAAATAGTTAAAAATAAATCGTATACGAATCGAATCGAATGATCTATTAGCGAAATCTATCTTCTCCTCTCAGAGTTCAACTGGCTCAATGGTTAGTGTGTCCGCTTCGGAACCGCGAGGTCGCGAGTTCTATCCCGGGTTGCGTTTCGTACTCTGTTTTTGCTATAATTTGCGATAAGTTTGCACGGCAAGCTTGCTGCAAGTTCGTTTCATGGTGACTTCGGAGCTTTCGTTAACTTGCTGCAAGCTTGCACTCTTGTCATGACAAATTTGTGGCAAGCTTGCTGCAAACTAAAATTGCTATCTGGGAGATAGATTGCGCTAATAGAACGTGCATCTACGATTTATTTTACACTGTATTCTTGATTTCATTAATTTTTTAAATTTTGATTTGAGAATATGATTTGAAGTCAAAGAGAGCTATTTTCGCTAATAACTACGTTTTGCTAGTAGAATAAATTATGAAATTAGGGTTCAAAAGTGATTACTTTTAAAATGGGACAAAATGCAAGTTGCATTGACTGTTTTCTAGGTTTATGAACTTTAAAATTTCGACATTAAGAAAAAGGCAACAAACTTGCACTGCAAATCTGAAAGCTTGCAGCAAGTTAACGCAAGCTTCGAAGTCACCATGGGACGAACTTGCAACAAGCTTGCATTACAAACTGTAGCAAAAATAAAGTACGAACACAACCCGGGATAGAACTCGCGATCTACCGTTCCGAAGCAGACGCGCTAACCATTCGGCCAGTTATACTCTGAGAGGGGAAGACAGATTTCGCTAATACATCGCTCAATTCGATTCGTATACGATTTATTTTAAACTGTTCTTGATTTCATTAATTTTTTGAGTTGAGAGTATGATTTGAAGTCAAAGAGAGAGAGATTTTCGCTAATAACTACGTTTTGCCAGTAGAATAAATTATGAAATTAGAGTTCAAAAGTAATTACTTTAAAATGGGACAAAATGTGTAAGTTATTATTTTTCAACAAACATTGACTGTTCTTTTCAGTTTAATTTTGTTTATAAACGTTAAAATTTCAACATTAAGAAAAAAGCGATATAGTTTTCTTTAAAGTGCGAGTGTTATATTTAGTAAAAAAGATGGAAAATGTTTCAATTTTTTTTTATAAAAAAGTTAGTTTTTTCACAAATTATCATTGATTTATTGAATTAATAAAAAGAAGGACGGTCTAGGAGATGCTATTAAAAATCGTATGTTTTTTTTAAAACAGAGACAAAGATCATTATCTCTTTGTGCTATCTTTGCATCAAGCTTGTTTTGCAAACTTGCAGCAAATTTGAATTACAAGGAGGTGGCTCTAGTTGTGACGGCGAACTTGCTACAAGTTCGCCTCAAGCTTGACGCGTCAAATTTGCGATGACAAGGTAATATCAAGTCAAAATCAAACTTACGTGCTATCTGGGTATAATTTTTTAATGCGCGAGTTCTATATTTAGTAAACAGATGGAGAATTTTTCAAAATTTTTTTTATAAAAAGTTACTTTTTTGCAAATTATCATTGATTTATTAAATTAATAAAAAAGAAGGACGGTCTAGAAGATGATATTAAAAATCGGATGTTTTTTAAAACAGGGACAAAGATTATCTGTAACTGTGCTGTATCATCTTTGCAGCAAACTTGTTTTACAATCGTGGTGTGAAGCTTGTCATAACAACCTCACAGCAAACTTGATTTGCAATTGTGGTGTGAAGCTTGTCAACTTCACAGCAAACTTGTTTTGCAAGTGGGTTGGTCGATTATGCTTTGTTATTTTGCAGGAAGTTTGCTGCCAAGTTGCCACATCAAGTTTCTCATGACAAGCTAATATAAAGAAAAATCAAACTTTCTGCAAATGTACATGCTATCTGGGATTAAATATTCTGTTAAAACTAGTAATTCAGTGTGTTAATTGTTTTTTGACAGCAGTTATAAGTTGTTAGTATTAGTAGTTAGAATGATCCGAATTCATTAGCAATCTTCTGTAATACTTTATGGAATAATTTTTCAAAAATGTCCCTTTTGTATATGCTTTTATACATCTGAAACTTCTAAATGAATAAAGAAAGGAGATATAAAATGTTTTCAAATAGGTTTTAGTCCTTCGAGATAAAAGTACGGAAGCAAAGGGAATGATGCGTCTATTATACTGATATGAAGATTTAATTATTGCATTTTTCGTTTTTGTCATTATTACTTAATCATATACCAATATTAAGAGTGAAATAAATCATCCTTTTAACATTTATAACTCGCCGAATGATGTGCAGAATACATTTGATTAGATATATCCAAAATAATTATGCTAAGAAAAAGCGAATCACTTCTTTTATGCAATGCATTCTAAAGTTATTTCGATATTACTTAACGTAAATATTTGTATACACGATTTACATTTGAAATTTCAAAAGACTGCATTCAAATTGTAATTAAAATAATTAATTAGCTAATTACAATTGAATAGAGCAATTATAAAATACGATTAATATTAGTAAACATATAGTAACTATGACTAAAAGTACGCGACAATTGAGTGTCACATCACAGGTTGAAGAAATATTTCCATTAAAGTAATTAATCGTTGACTTCAATGAGATCTACTTAAAGATACAAACTTAGTAATATTTTATCTAATATCTTATATTTATTTAGTCTTCAATTAGCTCTACTTCATCTCGAAAATTTCTTCCAATCAAGAAAATTTTCTCGCCAAAGCAATATATCAAGTAAAGTAAAGTAAACAAGTAATTTTTGGGGCCCATGGCCCCCGAAGGCGACCTAATCCCCGGTAATGGTACATTGGTGATGCTGGATACTTTCGGTTCTGGGAATTGGATAGTCTGCTGCTGTTGTTGGAGGCAAAGGATGTGTGGATGGGATCTATCTGGATCTTGTGGGGCTATTGCTGGAGTACTTCAAGAACTGGTGCCTGTAAAGAGTAGCTACTGCTGTTGAGAGAACTCATATCTCTGGATGTGATAATTTTTCTTTACTTGCTCTGATAGGGAAGTGACATGCCGTTTGGAACTGCTCTTCAGGATTTAGAAATTTTTGGTGGAGAATGGGGCGGGTGGCAAGGGTCTGAAACAGGTAACAAGGATAGCTATTCCAAATTTTTTTAAAATTATAATTGCAATTATAAAAGAATCTTCCGGGGTCTTTTGCTTTTCGGATCGGGGGAATAATTTTCAAGTTGCTGAATGGCTTCATTATCAATTTTATCAAGATTATGATAGAATTTTGCTGAGATTTTTCTGATAAATTCCTTTAAAGAGATTAGCTTAATTGCATTTCTTATATCTTCATTTCGCAAATACCATCCAGCATTGCATATTAGACGGATTATATTATTTTCGAGAATTTCAAGCTGAATTTTCTGATATTTGAGTTGGCTGCTGCCCCCCAGATGGGGCATCCGTAAGTAATTATCGGACGTAAGATCGCAGTGTAGACAAGCAATTTATATTTCCTATTCATTTCCGAATCTCGTGCTGTTAGAGGGAAAAGTTTTCTTGGGCTGCACGAAATTTAGTTTTTATTGTTGTAATATGATTTTTCCAGAAGCAATATATCCCAAAAGAACATACTTTTTAACTAATAAAAAAGAACTAAATTATATTTTTAATAGAAAAGTGGTATTCATTTATTGAGCGATATATTTATTGAGCATAGAAATTGAACATCAATGAATTTTCATGTAATAAAAAGTATAATCGTTACATACAATAAGCAATAACAATATTGTAAAGAATATCTTAAATAAGTGAAATTCTTGCAGGTAATTAAGTTTGATAAGTAGAAGAAACAAAACATTCTATACATTTTTAGTATCTTTTCTTCTAAAATCTATATTCAATTAAACTACTTCAATAAGGATAACTTTTTTCTATTAAGCATATATATAGGAAATTAATTTCTTGTGATGTACAAGAGCCAAGTTAAAGCTACACAAGTACGCACAGCCAAATATTGTCAGAACGTAGAAGAATTACTATTTATCACTCACTGCTACAAGTGCACTTCATCGATATCTCATATCTAGTCGTAACAAAGACATAAGAAGAATCCCTCTTTAAAAAATTGTCGATTCGCAGCTGAAGCTTTTGCCCCCCCCCTATGTAGGTTTCAATAAACCGCACTACAATAAGTTCAAAGACAAACTTATCAGGATCGTTCTCATAAATGCTTATTCTTCTTCTATTTATGAATGGAAAAACATGTTTCACACATGTTCCGCAGTAAGAGATGAATCACTAATCACACATATCCGCAACTGTGCAGCACATGTCTCCTTTTCCCATGAAAAATACCTTTTTACCTAAAAAGGGATTTTGGTATCTTTCTAATATCTATTTCTTAAAGCTAATTGTATTTTACGCTGTTCGTGAAAATTTTACGAGTGCTATATTTTTGCTGTTGAAATAATTCTTTTATTTGAAGCGTGGTTGATACATTTTATTATGTATTATATTTTATAGCCTAAAACTAAATTAAAATGATCCGGACATACCTAAATGAAATGGAAACTTTGCATTGTTTTAAAACATGTAGATTTAAGGGCCCATCCATCTACACAAGAAAATCAAATCACAAAGTTTCACTGATTAGTAATTTAAAAGAAATCAAGCCATAACAAGGCAAAAAGTAACAAAAAGGGTGTATATCATTCCGGATCCAAAAAATTCATGAAGTTTAAAAGAACTTTGACAAGAGAACCAAGAAAATATAATTGTATAAAAAAAAATCAGTAGCAAAATAACTTTACTTATGCTCATTTAAACTTCACCTGGTTTTTGAATTTTTAAAAAAATCTTTAATTATGTGATTGTTTCTGAATTATTTTATTTTGTTAATATATGGGTATGAGAAAACAGAGATTAATTCTCTTACTTCTTATTATCTTTAAATTATTTTCCCTACTTGCATTAACCTTTTCTTGGACGGTTTTTTTCACTAAAGCATATCTTAAAATAGTTTTTTCTACATATTAATAATTTTTTCTATTGCTACAAGAGAGGACATTGGGTGAAAGACTGTCGGAAGTGGATTTCCGATGGAAGACCGAGTAGGAGAAAACCATCAAATGTATTGAATAGAAACACTGCCAATGTGCCCCTGCTGTGTATTTGTGGAGAAGTCTGTACGGCTGAAACAGATTTGAGGTCTTTCTGGATTGATAATGCAGCAACTCGTCACATCATAAACTGTTCAGAGTACTTTGTCCATAGTCCTTGTGGCATTAAGGCTGCTGAAAAAGAAACCTTGGCTGCACTTAGAAAAGGCAATATTTGTGTTAAGACCACTGTTGTCGTGAAATGCCAGGAAATAATGCTATGAGATGTCTGGTATGTGCCTGAGATCAGCAGAAATTTGTTTTCAGTGCTGGCTGCTCAAGATAGAAATACCAACATTGAATTTAGGTCACTGTCTACTGAGTGTTGGTTAAAAGTTAATGGTGAAATTATATTACATGCAGTGTGAATGGCACTCTGTTCAAGGCTGATATTGAGCCAATTTGTGCCTGAAAAAGGAACAGAAGTGCACACAGTTATGGAAAACAGTTCTTTGTTGCAGTTGTATCAATAAAGATGGGGACATCAAGATAAACTGCATATCAAAGACATACTTCAGAAAAGAACTAGGAATCAGTGTTCATTTAGTTAACAAACCCTGTGAATCATGCATCAATGGGAAAGCACATCGGTTACCATTTGGAACCAAGAAGAAAGCTTCAAGTCCTGGTGAATTGGATTCAGCAGATGTATGTGGACCTTTCTATTACTCATTTCAAAAGAAGTGTTTCTTAGTTGCATTCAAAGATAGCTATACTAAGTTTCGCTATAGTTTTGTAATCAAAGAAAAAATTGAAGTGAAGGATGTGCTCAAGATAATGCTAGCCCATGATAAGAATTTAGTCCATTCAGTGAAAAAATTTCTTAGTGACAACGGAGGTGAATTCGACAACAAAGAGGTTTGTGCCATTTTAAGCCAAGAGGGAATCACGCAAAGATTTACTGCACCTCACACGCCAGAACAAAATGGTGCCAGTGAACGTGAGATGAGTACCATTATAGAAATGGCAAGGACGCTCAAGTACTTTGCTACATTGTGGGCTGAACTGGTTACCACAGCTGTATATGTTTTGAACAGAACGGGCAAGTCGCCAGTGAAAGGTGCTAGCCCGTATGAACGATGGATGAAGAAGAAGCCTCGCCTGAAACATTTGCGAATAATTAGTTCTATTTGCTATGATCACGTTCCTGTTCAAAAGAGGAAGAAAATGGGCAAGAAAGCTGTCAAGGGCTATCTTGTAGGATATGACGATGATGAGCGTTACAGGATTTGGCTAAAAGAAGAGAATCGAGTGATTTTATCTAGAGATGTTATTTTTCAAGAGAAACCCAGCAGATGCGTTCAACTGATGTCGAAAGAACCTTCTAATGAGGGAAAGCATGCTGAAAAGAAATTGGATGAAAAGGAACAAGAACCTACAAGTGATACTGAAGATGACTCAGAAGAAAATGAACAAGAAATTGCAAGTGACACTGTAGAAGAGAATGATGAAGAGCTTCAACCCTCAATTGACAGACAATTAAGAAACCCCTCTCTGTTACCCAAACCTGCACGTTTTGAGGACTATATCTTGGCAGCTGAATCATTCGTTTATAAATCTGACAGTCCAAGAACATTTGAAGAGGCAATTAATAGCAAAGAAAGTGTTAGCTGGAAGAAAGGCATGGAGAGCGAAATGGCTTCTACTAGAGAAAACCAGACATGGGAGCTGACTGATCTACCTGCAGGAAGTAAAGCCCTACCATATAGATGGGTTTTCAGAATCAAGACAAATCCAGATGGCAGCATCAACAAGTACAAAACCAGGCTTGTTGTGAAAGGTTACAGTCAACGCCAAGGCATTGATTATAGTGAAACGTATAGTCCAGTAGCAAAGTTGGGAACAATACGTGTAATATTGAGCATTGCAGCTGAAGAGAAAATGTACTTGTCACAGTTTTATGCATCTACAGCTTTTCTATATGGAGAACTTGGTTAAACCATCTATATGCAGCAACTAGAAGGCTATAAGGATGGAACAAGACGAATTTACAAGCTCAAGCGCAGCTTGTACGGTCTTAAACAAACTCCACGTTGCTGGAATAAGTGTTTTGGCCAGTTTTTGCTTAAACTTGGTTTTAAAGCAAGTGATGCCGACCCGTTCTGTATAGTAGTGAAGTAAATGGTAGAAAACTGCTCATAGTGTTATATGTGGATGGTGGATGGTTGTTGCAACTAATCAAGAGGACTTGGATACTTTCCTTAAAGAACTAAAAACCAGATTTAAGGTGTATATTGGAGAAGTGTCTTGCTTTCTAGGACTTGAAATTGAACGCCACAGAGATAGTTCTATGGACCTTATGCACAGTTTGTGTTCGAGAGTATAGAAAAACAGCTGTGGAGGAATAAACAAAACGATCGGCCTATAAGTGACTCAGAAATAAAAGCAGTTCTGAGTCAGCTGTTTAAGAATAACCAATAGCTTCCGCCGGCAGGTCACGTGTCGGAGGATTTGACGTCGCATGCATAAGGTCCATTGAAATTAGCAAGAAAGCGTATGCAAGAAAAATCCTCCAGAGTTTTGGGTTTGAAGGATGCAAGCCTGCACCAACTCCTATGCTAAAGGAATCGAGACTGCAGAAATCCGAGGACACCAAAAGACACGAGTTTCCATATCGTCAAGCAGATGGTGCGTTGATGTTCCCATGGTGGGAACAAGGCCAGATATTACTTACAATGTAGGATATCTATCCAGGTCTCTAGATAGTCCATCTGAAGAGGATGTTGTGAGAGTAAAGAGAGTTCCGCTACATAGCAGGTACCACTAATTTTGCAATCATCTACCATGCAATTGGTACAAGTAGAGTGCTGAAATGCTACAGTAAAGCAGATTCCGGTGGATGTACAAAAACTAGAAGATCAGCATCTGATTCAGTGATAATATATGCCAGAGGATCTATCTCTTTTCATAGTCAGATACAAGTGACTGTAGCCACTTCTACCACAGAGGCTGAAGTTGTGGCAGCATCTGAGGCAGTCAAAGAAGGACTTTGGCTTACAAGACTATATCAAGGAATAGTAAACTTGAAGGAAGTACCCACACTTCAAGTAGACAATCAAGCAGATGTAAAGCTTGCCGGCAATCCGGAATGTCATCGAATGACTAAACACATTGAAATAAAGCATTTCTTCATTCCCAAGAATGTGATGGAAGGCAAACTACATGTTGAGCAAGTATCAACCGAAAGACAACTTGCCGATATCATGACCAAGCCTCTAACCAAGCTACGGTTGTTGATCTTGTGTCAACATATAGGACTGATCTTATCTGTTCAGTATTAATTTGTCAAAAATCCAATTAACAAGGAAAACTGTTGAAACTAGTAATTCAGTATTATGCACCGTTTTGGTTCTTCTCAGAAACTTTTAAAACTAGAAAAAATAAAAGCATGCATTTGTTGGGAATTTTATGATCATTAATTTGTTGTATTTTATGTAATTTGAAAATTAAATAGTTTTTAAAATATTCAAGTAAAACTAAAAAAAGGGGATAAAATACAAGATGGCGGTAAATTTTGAGACCCATTTCCTCAGAAACTATTAAAGCTAGAAGAAATATAAAAGCATTCATTTGTAGGGAACCTTACGATGAATAATTTGTTAAATCAATTGCAATTTCATAACTGGAGAGATTTAGAGATATTAAATAAAACTAAAAAGGGGGGATGAAATCCAAGATGGCGGCATGAGCTCACCCCCCAGAATCGGAGACTTTTAGTATGTTCATCAGAAGCCACTAACGAAGGTGATCAAAACTATACGATTTAATTTTTTGACAGCCTTCGTTGATTGGACTATCAACTAAGATTTTTTACAAATTCATCCACTTTGAGACCAATTATCTCAAAAACTATTAAAGCTAGAAGATAAATAAAAGTATGCATTTATAGGGAATCGTACACTCTTTAATTTGCTAAAATTCATGTAAGTTGAATATTGAATACTTTTTGAGATATTCAAGATAACTAAAAAAAGGGGGGGAATTCCCAGATGGCAGCAACCTTTGAGACCCATTATCTGCGAAACTAAAAAAGCTGGAAGTAAAATAAAGGTATGTATTTGTAGGGAATTTTACGCTTTTTAATTTTTAAATCAATTATAATTTTAAAACTGAATTAGTTTTTGAAATATTCAGAAAAAAGTAAAAAAAGGGATAAAATCCAAGATGGCGGTGGAAATTATCCCTTTACAACGAAGTCTAATTTTCAAACTGATTCTCAGACCAATCCTGATGTGGGTTCTGGCTGCTCCAACTGACAAGAAGAAAATGCAAGTCATCCAAAACAATTTGCTTAGAATCGTTAGAAATGTCCCATGGTACATAAGGAACGACATAATCCATTCAGACCTTGACATCGAAACAATGGATGAATACATGTCACACCTTTCCAGAAAATTCTTCATTGGAACTGTAAATCACTCTAACGACCTCATAGCCAGTGAAATCTCATTCACATCCAACAACGGAAAAATAACAGACAACCATACTACATAACCAAATGGTCTCTCCTTTTCAAGCCTCCTCAGTTGAAAATTACTAACTTTGTAATTTTGTACTGCACAATTCAACCATCATTTTCAGTGCTGCAATCCCATAATTCTAGAATTCTCACTCCTCAACTGAAACTTAATTGAATGCCATCACTTTTTTTTTTATTTTTTTTATTTTCTCTCCTAACTTACATAATCTGGTTCATAAAGGCTTATTAATATACTGCGGTCATGCTGAATAGAGCTGCTGCGCACCGGGACTCTATGTGGTATATAATCTTCTGGTTCAAAGCCGAATTTGCACTTTCGCTTTTGTTTACAAGATAATTAGATTTTCAGTTTGAAATTCTTCCTGTTAATTACGCGATGTAAAATTGAATATGCACAGAATGCAACAACTGTTGTAATCAAACCAATCAAAGACATGACACAAACACACAAAAAAAATAACCCGGATAGGGTATTTCGGAAGTATTGATTCAAATTTGCTTTTTTTAAATAAATTAATTCGCAACGAATTTTTCCTTCATTCAAAATATAATATATAAAAATTTTAAAACAAATATTAAGCATAATTCTTTTATTTTGAGGTTAACTTGAATAATATGCAGATTATGATCCAATGGTGAAATAAGTAAGCTTTCGCACATGTCATTGGATAGTTGCAAAATCAAATATAGTCCATTTAATATCTTGTTGCAAGAAGGAGGAACAGCTATCTTCACTAAAGCATACAGGTAACTGGGCTTGTCTCGCCTTGATCGTTTATCGTTTTAACACAAGAACAGTTATACTATTATTTACCACTATAATATAAATAATTTTTTTATTATTAATTAAAAAAGTCCATGCAATGTCAAATGAGAAGAGTCGCAGTAACCGGCTCCGCTACATTCCTGTTTGCCTTACAAGAGACGACACCGGTCCTGTGCCGGACCAGCTATCTGGGGGAAGGTACGACTGACAAGAAGATGCCCGAGGGTGCTGGAGTCACCGTGCCGAACGAACCTGTTGGGAACAGCGAACCTGATGAGCAGATGGAAATGTCTCCACCACTGGCTGCCAATCCGACACCGATCCGAGTGAGCAAGGAAATACCGGACTTGACACCGTTCTTCCGACGTGCAGTTGCCACTTATGAAAAGGACGTGTCAGATCTCCCATACAGCCGATGTCAACAGATCAGAGATGCGATCCGGCACCTGGGCAAGCTGCGAAACCTAGTGTTCATGGCCACGGAGTACGAAGAAGTAACCCTGACCCTGGAAGATGGAAATACTCTGTCATCGGAAGAGATTATCCTGCGAACCCTGAAAGAAATCATAAACAAATGGGTGAGTGACATTACATGTTTTGGTATCTGCTCTTTAGATAATTGTAATGCTAAGGAAATTGAAAATAAGCTAATATTTGAGGAAGCTGAACGTAAAAGAAATATTCCTAGTAGTAGTAGCACAAATAACGTCTGTAGTAATAGTAGTGTTACAAGCCATGATAATGTTAATGTTATGAGTAATAATAATAACGCTCGCAAAAGATCGGCCCCGAATGAGTCGGAATGTAGTAACAATTCAAGAATTAGATTAGATAAAGATGGGTTTATTTACCCCAGCAGAAGAAACTCCGTTCCAAAAAGGAACTTAAATGCAGACGAGAACAGTGATATTTTGTTAAAAAATAAATACGCAGATATTGAGCGACTACCAGTCGAGAA
>BGPR01025731.1:0-22119 GCA_013235015.1 Araneus ventricosus
GTATGGCGACAGTCTCGGTTTCAGAATCATGGGTTCGAGACCCAATTTTGCAAAGAAAAGCCGTTCCTGTGTGTTTGGTGGATGATAAATCTATCATTATTGATATATTTTCAAATTTGTTTTTGTTTTTTGCTGAAAACATTATTCTAAGCTAGAAGATGCAAGATTCTTTTCTTAGCTGTGGCGGTATGGTGATGGTTTCGGAAGCATGGGTTCGAGACCCAATTTTGCAAAGAACAGCTGTTCCTTTGTGTTTGATGGATTATAAATCTATCACTATTGATATATTTTCATGTCAATATGGTGGAGAAATTTGGACTTTATGTTGACCTCTGACTTGCGCTTCGAAGTTAAAGGGGGGTTTCAAAATACATTTGATGTTGCTCCAAAATGGAATGTTAACACGTTCACCACATGAGAAAATTTATAGTGATAATCTCCAAGACGTATTTTATTATTTTTTTTCAAAATGAACTGCAGCTGGACATTTTTCGTACAGAAAAACTATTGCTTATTGTAGCTACATGTTTTTTAGTCACTTGACTGATTTTTTTTTTGTGCGTTTCACCAATTGGTCACTAGCTATAGCTATAATTTTCCCTTACGGACGAGTTTTCTGTCTTGTTTACTTACATTAAAAACCTCGACTTTATTTGCATTACTTTTGGACTTCCGCTTTGACGATTCTATTGACGTAGCATTAAATCGGAATTACGTAGTTAAGGCAAAAACAAAACAGAAAACTCTGCCATAGCCGCGTGACCCACCGATAGGAACGAATATAAAATACTTGACAAAAAATAAAAATCGTTTTAGGTAGGTAATGATTGAAGTAGTAAGTGCATATAACGCTTATTTGTAGGTGATTCAACGATGAGCACGTTTGTCCACTAGCAAAATTCACCATGACCCACTATTGGGTCAAGCAAATAAAGAAAATAAGATTATTTTTATAAGCAAATTAGAACGATATGGGTTTGGTCAAAGAGCAACAAAAATATATTTGTAGCAGCATCTATCGCGATCTAGTTTTGTTATAGATCCGAGTCTACTAATCCACTAAATTTTTCATCCAACCTAATATGGCTAACTTGACGGTTCAATTTATTAACTCTATGCATATTAACCCTTTGCACTCTGAAAGATAATAGGATGCATAATTGTACACGTGTAAGGATTGATTTAGAGCTTTTGGAAGCTGAAAAATATTGTTGATTTGTTTCAATTCCTAAAAATTAAGTGTTTGCGAGGCCGCCGTGACCTAGTGGGAAGGTCTTGGGGTCGGAAGGTTCTAGGCTCGAAACCCGGTTCCACTGAAGATCCGTCGTGTATTGGACCTGTTGAACGTTAAATCGTAACGTAGGGGGCTAAACGTTCTCCCGTTGGTGTGGTGCAAAAATACCCACACTGGCCCGTCCTACCCAAGAAGGGTGTAAGTCCGGTAGAGGACCGGCGGAGAGAGAGCCGCTGAGAGTGCCAGCTCAAGTGTCGTCCTCGTCATCTGACAGTGATTCAAATTTACGAGCCCTCGTACTGCTTCTAAACGGGACGTTAATGTAACTAAACTGAACCGTGAGTTTTTGCTATTATATGGGTTTTATAATGAGCGCTATCCGACAAGAATGCGTAAACGATGCAACATTCGGAATATCGAGTCCGACTCGACATAAGCGTGCAAAGGGTTAATAAAATTCGATATGATGTATGTAAGCGATGCTGCTCATTGACCTTTTGATTTATAACTACCAAAATAAATTGATAAATAATTCGGAGAACAATAAAGAGCAGTTTGGGGTAATTTCCGCTAAAACTAATTGCCATAATAAACTAATTTAAATTGATGACCTTCTGAAATTTTGTAGATTTTTTCCAGCAGTTATCTATTAAGAATGAATTAGCACACCAGCTGTATTTCCGCATTTCTAATAATCAATCTGGTCCATTCGCTCTTTGTTTTAAATTTATTCCTTCTGTTCATTTCTACAGTCAACTTGACTAAAAAAATTATCAGATATGAAAATTAGCAAAGAGGAATAGGCTGATCCCTAATAAAGGTGGCTATCTTCTAATACAGGCTTACATTAAGCATCAAATCTCGCTTAATTATTTGTGATGAAAGTAATCTCTATCTCCTATATATGATTGCACGTTTCTTATTAGAATAATTGTCAGATATAAAACATTTTTTTTCCAATTTTCAAGGAAATTTAAAATAATTCGTGCTTCACTTCTTAATAAGCTACTTAACCTAAATTTGCTTATTTTGCAAAATTTTGTACTTTTTAACTCCGTAACTTGTTTGATTTCTCAACTATTTAGATGACACCTTCTATTTTGGAAATGCGTTAATTTAATTCAGCTGAGAACCTGGAGGACAGTTGAAATGCTTATGGAGTGGCTCGTCAGCTCAGAAACCAGCAGTGCTGGAAAAGTTGCACAGACCTAAGTTGAAGGACATTTTGTGCTGATTATTTTGGTATATAATGATGATATATTAAAAATTTATCGTTTTTGAGGTATAAGCAAAAACTGGGAAACATGTTTTCATGTTTTTTGGCCATAACTAAAATTCTAACAAAAAGTTTTGGTAGCAAAACTCAGATTCGTAATCAGCACCCCAAAATACATAAAGGAGCAAAAAATTACAACTCCTCCAGAATTTGATTTAAAAACACTACTTAATGACTGGACTACTGAGAAAAAGCACAAAAAAAAATGTGGAAGGCAAAGGCGGAAGTCGCGCCAAACGAGAGTTGTGCAAATCGCAGCTCAAGTGCATCTGATTACAAACGGAGAAAGGGTTGCTTTTTTCTTCCGACTGAGCGCTCTACGTTGCTCAGTGGGCGAATTTTGATCCGTAGGAGGGGCAAAATTCTATGCAGCTCTGGTCTCTCTCTATCTTAATTCTTGATCGATTTTACATCTTCCTTTCACGTTTTTTTTATTACTTTTTGTCATTTTCGTAGACAGGGTTCGTACGCGTCCTTACAAGTCCTTAAAAGTCCTTACTTTTACATTTAGTCCTTAAAAGTCCTTACAAATCCTTATTTTTATGCCCCATTTTTAAAAAGTCCTTGAAAGTCCTTACTTTTTATTCTGCCATTATTAAAAAATTTAAAATTTCACCGATTATCGTTTTTCTAATTCCTCCTTCTCGGCGGCTCTAATCTCGGTCGACGTGGCTCTCTCGGAATGCGGTGGGGGTGGGGGGACGACACTGCTCGCGTTCTACGAATCCATATCCATCGCATACACTTTGGGAAATAATGGAGGAGTTACAGATGGCCTTTATTGGTCCATGGTTGCATAGGAATGATTGTCAAAAGTGCTGTTACCATTTTTAGAACAGTATCAAAGTTATAAACCTTTACTTCCATTTTTTGCCAGTGATGTTTTTAAAACTTGTTAATGATTGCATTCAACATTTCAAAATTTTGAAACCAGAGAATGAAAGAATTGAGAAACCCGAGACTTTATGCAAATTCAACTTCAGTGACCCAAACTTGTATAATGATAAAAGTTAAGTGTATTTAGGATTTGATGCAGAGCAACTAATAAAAGAAAAGATAAAAAAATAAGGAATTAGCAGACAAGGATGTTTTCACACTCAGGCAGGATAGTCGGAAAAACATCATAATAATGATAAAACATTTCATGCAGAAATGTCCTGTGAATTACGCACTAGTAAGACCTGCTATCTGCATTGATCCACGAGTATTGGCTGGATATCCCGAAAAAGCACAGAAAAAAAATTAAAAAGGTATTGATTGTATTGTCGCAAAATAAACGTATTTTGGGAAAAGATTGCGACGAAATTTTGTTACTCTATGCAGATTTTCTGTTAAATATTGTAAAGCCAAATTCATTTGAATTTACTTATTTCAATCCAAAGAGTGATTCCTTGATACTTTTTTGCAAACTTATTTTTGCAATAATCATTATGAAATAGTTTGGAAGATTATCAAAATGGTATTAATACTGTCACATGGACAATGAGATTTTTCGGTGAACAAGCCCTGGAAATAGAAAATTTAAAAGATGCTTCATATATTTTCCAGCATGTAAATCATGAATTTATTAAGCTGTCTGGGGCTATTTATGACTTAAAAATTACTAAAGAAATGAGGACGGCTGCTACCTCAGCTAGAGCAAAATACATGCAGTATTTAGAAAGTGAAAGATCCAAAGAAAAGACTGAAACAAAACAACTGAAACGAAAAGCTATAGAGGAAGAAATATATTTTTTAAAACAAAAGGAAATGTTCCTCCCAACGGACATGCACCAAACAAATGAGAAAGCAAATGATTTAGCTAATGAGGCTGAAAAGTCAAAGGACATAAATTTATTTATTCAATCGCATGAACTAAGAAAAACAATTTCTGAAAAAGAAATTAAAATAAATATCTTGGATGTAAAATTGAATGAAAAAAGTTTGGATTAAAAGATATTTAATTTGATTACCAGTTTCATGGGGTTTTTTTCATCAATTTATTAACTCATATTTTTAGGAGTTTTGTTGTGTTAAATTTGTAATGCATCTTCTATGTTTTATATTATAATTTATCATCTAATAGGTCGAATTTGCAAAAATGAGATTTTATTTAAAAATGCGTGCGACAATTCGTTAAGTTTATTCAATTTAGAGGTCCTTATTTTTGGGTTTATTTAGTCCTTAAAAGTCCTTGATAGTCCTTGATTTTCTTTTAAGGAAATGTGTACGAACCCTGGTTGATCATTGAACTCTTAAAGTGGAAAAGTAAGCCAATTAAAATAAAAACGAGAATACAAGTTTTTAAAATAATTTCAGGGGAGGGGACTGCAGCTCTGCAGCCCTAATGGACGAGCTGCCCTAATGCACGTACGGCGTACGGGCAAACCAGTTAAGGGGTTAAACATATTGTGACGTTCTGTCTATCGGTGGTTTTCATAGTCAAAGAGCAATTACCGTGCACAGTGAGAGTGACAACTGTAAAGAAGCCGGTTATGGACTGGCATCGACATCTGCTGGTTTTATTGTAACATTTGTCACGGAAAAGCTTGGAGTTCATGCAGAGATGATAGCAGTGTTAACTTTGAAAAAGATTTATTTACCTGAATCGTTTAAGAGATTTGACTTGAGCGAGAGCCATTGTGCATGGTGATAGTTTTTCTTGGTAAATTCCGTTTAGTCATTTAAAGCATGTGAACCGTTTAGATGATCGTGGTCTCGAAAAAAATATTCCTTCGGAGATCCGACGTGTAGGAATGTAGGTCTAGTATTTGTTAAATCTCGTCTTCGTCAAACTTCTTCACTTTGGTGTGTCTTTTTTTACACACACTTCTGTACGTCATAATTTGTAAGTAATAGGAAGTATAAAGGAAGGAAGTATTGACAAAATTCTATTCATATGCATTACGCTCTCTAAGCTAACTCGTCTCTAGGCGTCCCCTGACCCCTAGTGGCGTAGCGACAGGAGGGACAAGGAGGTATAGATGCCCAGACGCCCTGCGTTTATATCACATTTTAAAACAAATACTGATAAAGAGGCGAAAAATTAAACCATGTCCGGGCGCCATTTACACTTGCTAAGCCATTAATAACATTTGGAGGCGAAAAAATCATATGCTCCGGACGCTACTTATCTGGCTACGCCACTGCTGGGCCCTCCTAATGTGGCCGCAGCAGAATCAGCGGAGAATTAATGTCAGATTTCAGATATGTTTCTTATTAATCTTCTCTTCTCATTTCAGCATGCTCCGAGTTGCTGAAGGTGATGGGCCAGTCACAAAAAATCTGTGACGGAGTGGAGGATTGCGAAGATCACAGCGACGAACAGAACTGTCGTAAGTATTGTGTGAATCTTCTAAACTGAACGAAAATTCGAATGGGGCCAAATAAACAAGGTTTCAAATTCTGTGTAGACGTCAAGTGTGCCACACTGATTTAATTTCAGAATCCATTAGGGGCCGCGGTGGCCTATTGGCAAGGTCTCGTGTTTGGGACCGGAGGGTTCCAGGTTCGAAACCCGATTCCACTGAAGATCCGCCGTGTATGGGGCCTGTTGCACGCTAAATCATACGTAGCGGCCAAACGTCCTGGAAGTTTGGAGAGGGGTATGCCAGCTCAGGTGTCGTCCTTGTCATCTGTCCGTGGTTCAAAATTACGAGATCTGTCCCAAAATAGACCTCGTGTTGCTTCAAAACGGGACGTCTTCCATTCTTATTAATCCTTGGCACAGTATCATTAAGTTAGAATTATTGTGTTATGTCACTTTCCCTACAGCACAGGTATGGAATGGAGATTATAAGTCTTCGACCCAGGCTCTCCAAACAAAAGCTACTATCGGTGGCAAAACGGGACGTTAATATAACCAAACTAAACCTCAGAATCCATTGCGCATCTTGTAGGATAAAAAAGATAGTGACGTCACACCACAGTGTTGCGTAACTTGCAATTAAATTATATGATTAGTTATTCTGTCATGTGATTGTGACGTCACGTGAAGTATCTCTATGGAAACTACAAATTTACGTATTGTTTTTCAATTTCTCTAACCTAAGATCAAGCTTACTGCTGTCAAATATGGAATCCAATATATCCATTGTGGACCTCGATTTGACATGGTTCCAAATATTTAACGGCATACTCAAATGTGATATCTATTCTCGCGAATTTTAACGATGATGTAAATTATGAGATTAACCCTCAGAGTGCTTATCCCGCGATTTCCGCGGATAGGAAGTAAGTTTAATTTCTGCTGCATCCTACGATTTTCACTAGCACTAGTGTTTGCACTATTATAGCGTTGAATCATATTATACAGTGAAACCTCTTCGAACGGCCACCCCTACATAGCGGCCACCCCTCTTAACGGCCAATTTTTCGTGGCACGGATTTTTCGGCCCATAGACCTAATGTTAAAATAACCCCTAGCAACGGCCACACAACCCCTCTGAACGGCCTCCGGGTGGGTTCTCCCATCCCATTAACAAACGCATCGGCTAGAGATTTACTTTTTAAACTGAAAAACGAACTTAAAAAAATGGTTTTTTCCCGAGAAGGGTAAAAAATCACAAATTGTATCCCTTTTTCAAAAAATGTAAAAAATTATTAAATAAAGTACTATTATCTCTTTAGATAAGTCTCAAACTTCATTTTAAATAAGAAATATGCGTCAGACTTGTTTATATTATGTATTATAGCAATTATCTTGTGATTGTAACGAAAACCCTTCAGAGCGGCCACCCCCTCTGAGCGGCCAATTTTTCTCGGAACGGAGGAGTGGCCGCTCAGAGAGGTGTACTAATAAAGCTTTACATATGAATAACAATTCGCTTGGCTTAACGGTATTTGAACATGTTTGCAATCGTTGCATCTAAATAGGGATTGAAAAAAAATCGGCACTCTGAGGGTTAATTGCAAAGTTACAATATTACTAAAAGTCAAAAGTTTCACAGCATCATTAAAATGCTAAATGATTGTTTTTTTTCTGTATTATAGCTTGGTGCTCCGAAGGGCAAGTCGTGTGCCCTCAGAACAAGTTCTGCATCAGTCAATCGCAAGTGTGCGACGGTCACAATGACTGCCCCTCCGGCATGGATGAACGATACTGCGGTAAGAATTTTTGTGCTATTTTCTCTGATAATTTATGATAATGTGTGTCATATTATTAGTCAATCGCATGGTATTTAAAAAGATGTCTATGTATGAATAATCTTCTTTTCCTCTTTACAGTGAAGCTGGCCGAGAACGCAGAGGATGCACGGGGTTTGCACTACAGAGAGCAAGGTTTCCTGATGGTTAGAAAGGAAGGCGCCTGGGGAAAGCTGTGCCTTGATAACCTTCACGATTCTCGAGCTCTAAGGCACAAACTCGACGAGCTTGGGGAAGCTGTGTGCTCAGCATTAACATTCAGGTACTAAATTGCCCCTCCTCTAACTTTTCTTTCTTTGTCTTTTCCACAAGAAAGATGAATTTCATGGACGTTGTTTCCTTTGTACCACTGTGTAGCGGTATATTTAAGAAAGGCTAAATGTCTATGAGCTAACAGTTTCCAATTGAATAATTTTTAATGGAAGACGGGATGGCCTGACAGCTAAGTTTTGATTCGGAAAATCGCAAATTCGAGGCTTGCTTCCACCAAACATCAGTCGTATACGCTGCCCAGACGGATGTTAAAGTCAACAATGTGAAACTTCCTCCTCCTGGTGTGATACGCAAGTTTGAAGCGGAGGGATCCGGTTCAGGTGTCATCCTTGTCATTTGACCCGGTTCAAAATCGATCCGGAAAGCTTCCTGTACCTTCACAATTGACGCTAATTCAGCAAATCGATTAACCACGAACAATGTTTAAATTCATACCCACAAATCAAGTAAGAGTTTAATAGATTCCAGTTTAATACAATACAGAATTGCAACTTGACTTTACCTAAGGTTCATTTCATTTACCTACATTATTAATTTTCTGAAAGTTGAATCAGTACTGTGGGGAACCAGTATTAATAAGGAACATGATAGCAAAAATTAAATCAAACCTAGGTGATACAGAAAAAAAATTTCAACTAAAGTTATTTAATTTCTTTCAAAGAAACACGAAAAGAAGGTACAGAACTTTGTCTTTGGTAACCTCCCTATTTCTAGATAAATATCTTTCTACTTAATCCTCCAACTGCAAATGAGGTTTTCTCCCCCTTTTCTGTACAAAACAAAGGCTTTTTTAAAATTATTCTGTGTATGCAACGGTATGGTAACGTAGATGAGCAAATTCCATGCAACAATTAAGACGTGATTTCTAACTAGCGTCCCTTTTTGAGGCAACACGAAGGCTACTTCAGGACGGGCCTCATAATTTTGAACCGGTGATCAGATGACGAGAACGGCGCTGGAGTCACACCACACCCTTCAATTTCCCACGTCACAAGCGAGAGGACGCTCAACGTTGCATTTAAAGTTACACCATGTCCACATGTACTTTATCTTTATCACACCACGCATACACCCGAACTCAGAATCAGAACGTCTCCTTGTCCGTTGGATTGTCCCATGTCCACTCAACCGGTACGGACGCTGTAATGGCGCCAGGCACGGGGACATAGGGCGGCGTTCTGTCCGTTGGATTGGGTACGCCTCCCGGAAGCAGAAAGTGCTTGAAAGTGCGATGTACGTCGCAGAACAAACGCGGTCTTTGCAGAACATGTCATCCTTAAAAAAAGGCCATTAATGAGCTTGAATCAGAGATCCCCAGATTAACGAAATTTATACAGTATTTAATATTTCTATTCCCTTGTCGGAAGTAATTTGTGAATCGTGGGGATCCACAATCGGCAAAATTGTTCAAAACGAGACCCGCCGCAATTGATGGGGATGACGCAGCAGTTGTTTGCCAAAAATCTGTCAGAAAGTTGTTAAAGCGGTCATTGTCGCAATGTGCGGGCCAAATTTTCATAAACATTTTGTGAACAGTGCTTTTCAATTAATGCCGCAGTATCTGACTTCAAAAGTCATTGGCAGAATTGCAAATTCTGAATGTATGCCTTAGTTTTAAATAATTAATTTTAATATAATGTTTTGTCATTAATGAGTAATAAAGATTCTACTGGTTAATTAGTATTTTTATATCTATTTTGTATTTTACTGTGATCTGCCAAATTTGGGCAAACTGCCTGCAGAACATTTCCAACTGTTTGAGATCATGTTGCAGAACACTGGATATAATTCTGCTCCTGGGGTACGCGTGAAACTTTATTGAAGGCAAGAAACAAGAAAGAATTTGAATAACATAATTTGGATAACAGATAATATTAGCAGAACATAATTTGGAAAACAGACGGCCTAAAACGATTAAAGGTCTACATATATACTGCGGATCTTTCATAGAATCAGGTTTCGAATCTGGAACCCTCCATCGCCGTAGTCGAGACTTGACCACCACAGCCCCAACTGCCCTCTTCTCGTTAAGGGGACATAAGACTCTTAAACCTCGAAAAACTGGGATGAAAACTGTCCAATTCGATACATTATATCTCTGAAACAATGCAATTCGCAAACTCCGTTTTTTTTTTCTAGAAAATATCTCTTCATTCTCTTATAGTACACACATTTTGAAACCTTTATATTGGTATATATTTATTTGAGAGAAATAAATGTGAGTATAATTTTTGGAGAAAAAATGAGATAGTCACCTTGCACGCGTGATTACGAATAAAATATTAGTCTAAACACAATATTTTGGGTATCTAAGTAATACTGAACCACAACTTATTAACATTTAAAATTAATTTCTATTTTATATACCAATTTAAAATAACATGTTAAAAATAGCTAACATTTCAAATTTTCTTACCCCCCCAAAAAACTTCTTTGGATAAAATATGTACAAAAATTGCGGTTCAATTTTTAGAAAATAGCACAATACATATTCAGTAAAAATTTTATGTAAAAATATTCAATATTTCATGAGATATTGTGCACGCAATATAAAAAAAACACATTTTGAAATATAGCGTTTTAAATATATGGCCATTTTCAATGTTTACGTTGAACAGCTGATACATTTTCCTTCATAACTTTCATAATTATGGGAATTTTTTAACGCGGATTGTTTTAAATTGTTCAGAAAAGACTGGGTAATAATATATATATTTTTGATAAAATCGAAAATTTTCAAGGTTTAACAGTTGTATGTCCCCTTAAAGATGTAGATCATCAGCAGAACTTCGAGCACTCACAGAATTCATTGAGCAGCTCGTTGGGCTTTCTGAACATTAATCGAGCCTCATTCAACTAAAAAATCAATCAATTCATCACGGGACATGGGCCCTTCGTGACCTATCTTCTCAAAGGTTCGGTTTATGTTCACGCGATCGATGCATTTGCGGAGATAAAAGTGACCTAAACCACTACGCAACAGACCGCCAGTGACAAAACCCTTTCATTTCATGAAGCCCAGTGATGAAAACCTTTCGACGTGGTGTGAAAATATTGTTCAAAACAAAAAATCCCTGGCACGACTCATGAATATTATGGAGATCCTTCATGAACGAAGGCTTGATATCATCATTTGATTAAGAAAGACCTTTCTTGCTTCCACCAGCAATTAAGATATTCATTGCAAACTTTTTGAGTTTTCTTTGTGTGTTAATTATTGTTATTTTATTTTTCTCTCGTTTCTGTAATTCTTCTTTACGCTGAGAGGGTTTTGCATAACCATAATCCTTATCTTGTCGGTTCCCTGCCGTGGATTACTAATAATAATGAAGATATAATTTTCAATTCATTTTTCACATGGAAAGTTATAGAAATATGTGAGCATTGGCGGCTCGTCAGCTCAGAAACAATCAGTGCTGAAAAAGTTGTGTAGACCCAAGTTGTAGGAAATTCTGTGCTGATTATTTTGGTATATAATAATGATATACCATAAATTGATAGTTTTTTAGTTATAATCAAAGCATTTATTTCAGGTTTTTTGACTATAACTAAAATTCCAACAAAAATTTTTGGGTAGCAAACCTCAGATTCGTTATCAGCACCCCAATAACATGAAGGAGCAAAAAATTACAACTCCTCCAGATTTGATTTTAAAAACTGCCTAATGACTGGACTACAGCGATATAAAGCCAAATGAGGACGGCAAAAGCGGAAGTTGCGCCAAGCGCGGTTTGTGGTTACTGCAGCTCAGAGTGCCTATGAATTTTAACGGAGAAAGGGTTGTTTTTTTTCTGATTTATCGCTCAGAGTTCGTTCATTCGGAGGGGCAAAAGCCGCTGCAGCTGAAACCTGCGTCTCCCTTGCTTGTTGATTGATTTTCCGTCTTCCTTTGACGTTTTTTATTACTTTTTCTGCTATTTTCGTTGATTATGAAACTCTTAAAGCGGAAAAGTAATCAAATAAGAATAAAAATGAAAAAACAAGCCTTTAAAATAATTTTAGTGGAGCTGCAGCTCTGCAGCCCTTATGGACGAGCCGCCACTGATTGCGAGTAAGGTTTTCCTTTTTTTTTTTTTTTTTTTTTTGGAAAAAGTTATATGAGACTTCAAAATAACTGATTTTTTTTCTCCTCAAAAACATTGAATATACTAAATGTTACCTACTTGTTTTCAGGAGTGTATCTGAGTCAAAGCGCATGCAGGACACCAAGAATTCCAACGATACTTATTACGTCATCTCGAATGAAGTACCCACACACAACAAAAGGTAACATTTTTCTCTTACTAAAAAAGTGCAAAAGTAGCTTTACTTTTCCTACTTGAAATACTATTTTTAGTTTGAAGCCGTCAGCTGTGATTTGTAATCTTGAAATTCAGTTAAATGACAATCAAAACTAGAAATTTTTTTAATGAAATCTATGAAAAGCTTTGCTTACTTTAACAGTTTATGTTTACAGAACAGTTTATGTTTGCCTTTAACTCTCATCTTGCAACATAAGTAAGAAGAAATAATGAAGTACGTGTATTGTGTGATAATCTAAGAAAAATTAATTAGAATCATCAAGATCATTGACATCAAGCGAATGAGAAATAAAATTCGATATCCTATTGCATCTCGTATGATCTGAGAATATGATAACATTTCTCAGTTGCATCAAATGTCTTACCAAAATTCCAGGACAAACTGTAACCAGGACATAACCGCATACTAATATTTTGTTTCTGGAGATCAGGAATGGCGCTAGAGCTTACCCGACGGGGGGGCACAATCTTCACGACAGGGGGGATGAGTGTAATGAAATTAGTCTCAAATTTTCGCCATATTATTATTTATCAACTGCAGTTGAATACCCGGTACAAAAATTTCCCCCGACGGGATACAAAATTTTTCCCCGAAGGAGGGGCACTGCATCCCCGACAGGGGGCCCTGGCCTCTCTGGTCCCCCCTATGGCGCCACCCCTGCTGGAGATGCAAAAGCATGTGCTGCACCTTTTTCATGGATTATTGATTCTCAGTTCTCTTTCGCGTAATTAATGAGATACGGCTAAGCAGACAATTCCGATATCCTATTGTATCTCGTATATTCCATTCAGATGTTTACTATGAAAAGAACAGTTTATATTCGCCTTTGACTCCACCTTGTAACAGAAGTAAGAAGAGATATTGAAGTACCTGGATTGTATGCTATTCTAGGAAAAATTAAATAGAATGATCAAAATCATTGTCATCAAACGAATGAGAAATAAAATTTAGAAAATTTAATATTTATTTCATTTGAATTGAATATTTATTTTATCGAATTCATTTAAAGCTGTTAAAATGTCCCCGACGATTGTTCGAAATTCTTGATGATTTCTTGCACGCGACAATATTATTTGTGTAAATATGACAGTATGAGATTGAAATAATTTCGTTATTCGCAGGCTTTGAATCCATCTGAATGCTTCCTTTCTTTCTTCCTTTGCCTAGATTGGTTTCATTCCCTAAAAAAAAAATTCCTGTTTCTGCCTCTTCTGTTTTTCTTCGAATATAGATGGCGCCATGCGACTAGTGTTTTTCTTTAATAATTCCTCCTTCTAACAGAAAATAAGCGTGGGTTAGTGATCACTTGAAGCCTTTTTTCTCATTTTTTTCTCATTTATGTCAACTATGGTATAGGGTAAGTTTTTTTTTAAATTTATGAAGGCTTATTTTAATATAGCCAGATGGCTAATAATTTTAATCAATCTTATTAGCGTTTTGATGTGTGTTTCTCCTCTTTCATTTGCAAATATGCTCTTTGATGTACAGATCTCTTTGTCCTTTGTTTGGGAAATTTCGGGCCAAGAGAAGCCATGTTTGGCGTAATGTACAGAAATATTTCCCGATTATTATTTTGAATCCATTTCGAACAGTTCTTGGCCCTTGAAAAAGTGGACTAGAATGGATTCCTTGTTTGTTTTTGGTTTTATTCGATTACCTCTGATTTTATTTATTATTATTATTTTTTTGCTATCTTTGTATGATCTTGATTTCTATTGTTCTCTGTTCGTTGTTTTGTTGCTGCAATTACGCGCTACTTTAACATTTATATTCATTTTATCTAATTTTTTCTAAATTTCATTCTATAAAATTTTTTGTTTATATATAAAAATAATTTTTTTTTGTTCTTGTTTAAAGATAAAGTTAAAATTCTTTTTTAAATTCATTCTAATTTTTCTAGTTGATTGTTTTTAAGCTTCCTTTCTTCACAGTGTTCTTATTACTTGCACATAATAATGTATCCTCGTCAAAAATGTTTCCAATATTGAAAAGCTTAAGGACTATTGCCACATTCTCCAATTTAAAGTGTATTTATTTTATCTAAATAACTTTGATTCTCTTTTTTTAAAAATAACCATCTTGCCTGTCTCATTTCAGATCGAGTGCCATTTTCCATCCTTCCGTTTGTGAGAGCAGAGAAGTGATGCGAGTGGAATGCGGATCACTGGGTGAGTTAATCTCTCGGAAAATTTTAAATAACCTAAAAAGATTCGTTAGAATACTCGGGTTTCATAAATCTATACCATTTTATTACTTAAAACTTTGGCAACTCTCTTACTTTCGTTTGAATATTTTATTGAAAAGTAATTTGCCCTCCAAATATTTCTTTGAATAGTAACGTCCACACCGAAGAACATTAATCCTGCGTATAAATTAACTTAAAATTTATTTTCGGTTACATAGGTCAGTATCTTCCCCGGGGGCACCACGAGATCATGGACGAGAAGCCTTTGGTTTGAATATTTTATTGAAAAGTAATTTGCCCCTGCAAATATTTCTTTGAATTATTATTATTATTATTGACGTCCATACCGAAGAACATTAATCCTGCGTATAAATTCACTTAAAATTCCTTTTCGGTTATATAGATCAGTATCCTCCCCCCGGCGGGGGCACAACGAGACCATAGATGAGAAGCGTCCAAATAAGTGAGCGGGTTCTCGTTTCTCCTGGGGGTATAGTAGTGGTGGGGGTTGAGTTGCCTTCCAACGATAACGATCCGCCCCTCCTCCGGCAGCCGTCGGGGCGCAGTGGCCGGTGATGGCCGTTAGGACTTCGACCTCAATATCCGAGCTGTCGGGACGATCTTTCTTCAATTAACTCCAGGTACCAAGGCAGGGCAGGGTAGCTCTCTTTTGAGGTATATAGATTAGTATCCGAAAGTAGGAAGACTCCTCTCATCCAACTTTAGTCGTCCGATTTGCCATTTTTTGCTTGTCCGAAATTAGAAACCCTAATTTCAAAAAACCAAGGAATCTGTTTTTACTTTCTCTTTGTATACTTAGTATACGAGAAAGTATTGTAATCGTCAAAAAATTCGAACTCGAGATTTTGACGAATCTCCACGTTTTAGACCTCCCTGAGTCCGAAAAACACAATTTTGGAATTATGTCTGTCTGTGAACACGATAAATCGAAAACTATTATCGGGATGAAATTTGGTATATGATCTTTACACATAATTTGTAGATTTATGTCAGATTTTGGACAAAATCCGTCAGCGGAAAGCTAAGGTCCCAATTATTTAAAAGATCTCGTTTTATATTTTTCTTAAGAAAAAAATAAGGAACAGGGATTTAAAAACCATTGCCAATTTCAGTTGCTAATTTTGCGAAGTGGTCCGCCGTCCCACTGCCTGTTTTACCTACATGTGCTTTCACCCGTGATAAACCGACGTAACCACTAGCTGAGGAAAGTTTTTCTTTTACTTTTAAAAATGAAGTTTGATTTAGAGTTGGAACTTCTCAAAGCCTGAATAGACGAAAGACTGTCTGAATAAATATTAATTTTGAAACCATTCTCCATGGCCCAGCAAACAGCAAAGCGAGTTGCAGAGAGCTCAGCCTGGAAAATGGTATTATACGATTTCAATTTGAAGCAGTGTACCGGGCATAAACTATTAACATTAAAAGTACACACAGCGAACCCGACGTTGTCTCAAACCCCGGATCCGTCAGTGTATACTTCAAAACCAACATTAATACGTTAGAAGATGCGTGACAAACTATCTAAGACAAGATAGATAAAAATATTAAAAAAAGTAATTAAAAATGTGGAAGGGTACAAAATAATACTAGACAACGACAAGAAATAAGAATCTGGTGAATGACTTCATCAGAGGCCAGACATTCATGCAGATTCAAAATGGAATAGGTTTTCTGTAGAGGAAAAAGACTTTAAGGTCTGATATTTTTTAATTTCCTCTTTTGGCCTGAACCTAAACCAGGAAATATTGGAAAGAAAAACATTTATCCACAAAGAAGAAATTAAATACAATCTCCTTCACTAAGTGTGAAAAGAAGGGATTAAAATCTTACCTCTTATAACAAGTGTGGAACAAAGACGGTGACGCTATATCTTACGTATGTTACAATGTAAACAAGGTAAAAAGATGTGTGCACGTATCTCCATCTAGTGAGGGAAACACTAACAAAAGATTTGAAAATTTTTTTGCAAGTTTTTTCCTAAAGAATTTTTAGGGTTTTTTTTATATAATTTTTTTGGTTTGTTTTTATTTTTATATAACATTTTTTTGACGTTTTTATGCATTTTTATAATTTTTATTATCAATTTTTCAAATGTTTTATTCTTTTTTTATTTTCATTTATTTTAATAAATAGTCTGTCTTTTTAGATATTCTCACTTTTTTGTCTCTTTAGATATTCATTAATTATCTAAGACAAGTTTTTCCAAATCTGACTTTGTCCAATTTCTTAATCTGGGAGAAAATGCCAAATCTCATAGCTAAAGGTGGACAAAGAGGACAATTATTAAAAAATAATACCATCGTCTGTTTAGCTTGTCCTGTTGTGGATGCATTATTTTCTCTGTTTTCAGAGTGCGGCCTGCGGCCCATGGCTACTTCGCACCGTCGTCGCATCGTTGGTGGACAGAGTGCAAGCTCAGGCTCTTGGCCCTGGCAGGTAGCCCTCTACAAGGAAGGAGATTTTCAGTGCGGTGCCGTCCTCATCTCAGACACGTGGCTCATTTCCGCTGGACACTGCTTCTACAGGTAAGCGAAGTTTCAATCAAACTTGTGTAATAGGCAGCGGTGGCCTAGTGGTAAGGTGTCGGCCTCGGAGCCGTATGATCCCATGTTAGAAATCCGATTTCAGTGAAGATCCATCGTGTATCGGGCATGTTGCACGGTAAATCATATTAAAGGGTCAAACGTCCTTCCGCTGCATAATGCGGAAGTTTGGAGAGGAGGTGCCAATCAGGTGTCCTCTTCGTCATCTGACCGAGGTTCAAAATTGCGAGGTCTGTCCCAAAATAGCCCTCATGTTGCTTCAAAACGGGACGTTAATATAACTAAACAAAACATTAACTAACAACTTTCAATGATTTTTTTTTTCACATTCAGTAGATTCTCTCAATCCTTATAAATGAGAATAAGAGACTTAGAAAAAATAACCGTGAAAAATCATTTCAGAAATTCTTAATTATTGTGTTAGTTTAAAAAATTAGTAATTTCTGAATTAAAATTTCTTTATAAAAAATAATTTGAAGCCAAAAATCTAATAATTTTTATTAACTAAGTATTAAACTATTGAAAATTAATTAAAACTATCCTAATTTAACTTATGCAGAAATCATCTGCGTATTCGTTTATTCTTAAGTAAGTTATGTAACATAAGAATAAACGAATACGCAGTCCGTTTGTGGCAATTGTTGTAGAAATGTAATAAAATCGCTGCAACCTAGTCTTATTTTACTGATTCATAATCTCTTGCTTCACAAGGCCATCCTTTACGTACATATTCGCCAGACTTTATAGACTCCACATATTTAAGGCCGAAATTATTGACAGAGCATGGAATGCAGGTCAGAGATACGTGGGTGTTGGGATGGCATACTAAACACAACTTCTTTCCAAATTAAATATTTAATGATGATTTAAAATAACAGTTAGATGACTAATTAAGATGAAATAATTAAGTATTTACAGAAGATCAACACAAAGGAATTATAGTTGCAGGGTTACACATATTCACGTCGTTATAATCGTCTTTTGGAGTAAGCGTCATTTTACAACATCGCGTCTCGATGTCAAAGCGTCTACTGACGAATTCTGGTCAGATCCGCTAGAGGCGCCACTCAATTGGCGGTAATGAAGGGAGCTGCCGTTAGTCTGGCACCACAGATATATAAAATACTAAAGCAGGGGGGGAGTTCAACATTCTTCTTTGTAGGAGACAAAAAAATAACTAATTGTAAGCCATTTTAAATTGTTTTAAAGTTATTAAATTGGTGAATTTTAATGAAAAGGTTAAATTAATTCCATTTATAAGTTTTGGAATATCAGATTTGACATTTGAAATCCATAGTTACAGTTCTGATTATGTATTTTTCAAATGGCTTGTGTAATTATTTTTTAAAGTAAAGTAATTCAGAAAAACTTCTTTTTAATTAAATAAGGAAAGTGGTAAAGCATCAAAAATTTCAGCTATGTCACGAACAATTTTTTAAAAATGTCATTCAAAAACCCAAAAATCTGCAACGGATTCATTACACCTGCTGAACTAATAGAGCTGTATAATAAAATATTGACATTAAAAACTATGTATTCAATGTTATTTATAAATTTATCAGGCTGTCATCTATAGATAAAAAGTGTTATTTATTTTATAATTACGTATTTTAGTTTATCATTTTAAAACGTATTTTCTTCTATCATTTTCGACATCATCACATTAACACATGGATCAATTTCGAAAACAATGATGTTAAATTCTTAACTGTAGGATTTAAAATAATCCCAGCGTTTCATAAAAATGTAATAGATTTCGGCGTTTTATTTATTTTTAATACAATGAGTAAATTCATTACAGCGGGCAATTTAATAAAATGTTCCAATACTGTCACTTAGAAACTTCATTCTAGCAACATGCAACATTCCAGAACTTTCATGAAGACTTGATGTGATTCTTTAATAATTATTTATTACTAGCAGTACGCGCACGGCGTTGCCAGTGAAATCAGGACTTCAACAAAATGGGAAAAAAAAAAAAAATACGCCCACAATGACATGAAAGAGTTCTGAAAACAAAACAAGGGATACACATTATTGATTTTCCCGCTTATTTTTTTTGCGATAATGACCTTTTAACTCTAGAAAAACAGTACAGAGTACGTTAATCCAAAACAATATTAAAGAATTGCAACGTGAAAATCATTATTATACAGCAAGCAAAATATAAAATCGAATCCGAAAATAATAATCGAAGTCATTCAATTGAAGGTTATGACGTCACCTGCGCTCTGCCTTGTCAGCCAATGAAATTGCCAGCAACGTTCCGGAGAAGTGTCGCAAGAGGAAACTCGCTAGAGAAAAATATCTTTCAACTGACCATGAAAAAATTAATTTAAAAAAAACGAGAAAAGAAATGTTAACCGTTCTTGTTTTAAATCCGACAGAACCGTTCTAGTTATAAGCTGACAAAAATTGAAAATAATCGTGTTATTAGAACGTCGGATGCAGCAAATTTAAAAACAAAAATAAAATTTCGATGGCAAAACTGATTATTTTTTTAAAAAATTTCTCACAATTCAGTAAATTACGTTTTAAGCTCAAAACAAATTTCATTCAAAAGAAAATAGTTTGTTCTATCCAATTGTGTATTGATTGTTTTTCAACGATCATTAGAAAAGATACTACATCCGTAAACGTGCCGAAAATGACCCAAAACCACACAAAATATTAAATAAAAAATTTTCTAGATTAAATTTTAAAATTCCGGCTTTGAGGTGCATTGAGTCACCATTACGACTACCTGTGCCCCAAATTTCATGGTTGTAAGTGCGATATATTCGTCTGGACATCGCGCGCGCAGACGCACACACATTGCCTTTTATAAGTATAGATGACACTTAATGTATGTTTTTCTTGCCTTCTATTCAGCACCCTGAACGCCCATTGGGTGGCTCGACTGGGTCTCCTGAGGCGAGGCTCAGAGCTGTCCCCACCCTCCGAGCAAGTGCGTCGGGTGGCTCAGATCTTCCTCCACCCGGACTACGAGGACAAAGGATTCATTAACGACATTGCGCTTCTGCGCCTCGACAGGCCCGTGCTCTTCAGGTAAGCTCTTCAGTATCCTTCTTTGATTTTTCCCGGCGAGAATCATTGCACACCTGCATTACTCACTGTCACCAGATGATATCTATTAAACAATCGACCATTTATTTATTTATTTAGTACCCACGCCGATCCGGCCTACCCGCAAGGGTGTAAGGCCCTGAGCGGGCTGGCAGGGAAGGAACAATCCTGACACTAGAGAGAAGCGCACCCTCAGACCAAGCGGGCACGATTGGCGCACGAAACAACAAACAAATATTTACAGACTGCACCCAAGCAGGGGTGGAGCCCAATCACAGAGTCGGTATAAAATACAGGATTATGACAGCTACAACTGCTCACCCAGCCACGGCTAGACTAGAATCAATACAATTCCAACAGAATAAAACACCTAAAACATTATAAACATTAAAATGTACCAGTCACAGGACTGTGGAGACATCCGACAATCAATAACGTATATTATCACCCCCCGAAAGGGCGCAGTGGACCCAAATCCACAGGCATTTGCAACCATTAAGGGGGCATACGATTGTTAAACCCCGAAAATATTCGATTTTATAAAATATATATTTATTATGTCCCTGTCTTTTCTGAACAATTTAAAACAATCCGCGTAAAAAAATTCCTATAATTACGAAAGTTATGAAGGAAAATGTATCAGCTCTTCAACGTAAACATTGAATATGGCCATATCTTTAAAGCGTTATATCTCAAAATGTTTTTTTTATATTGCGTGCACGATATCTCAAGAACTGAATATTTTTACATAAAATTTTTACTGAATACGTATTTTGCTATGTTCTACAAATTGAACCACATTTTTGTATATATTTCTCCAAAGAAGTTTTTTTCAGGAGTTAGAAAAGTTGAAATGTTAACTATTTTTAACATTTTTATTTTAAATTGGTATATAAAATGGAAATTAAATTTAAATGTTAATAAATTGAGGTTCAGTTTCTTAAACAGAATGTTTGGATCTCTTAGATACCCAAAATATTGGGTTTAGATAAATATTTTATTTGTAATCCTGCGCGCAAGATGACTATCTCATTTTTTTCTCCAAAATATATACCTATATTTATTACTCTCTCAAATAA
The DNA here is from genome assembly GCA_013235015.1 of Araneus ventricosus. Lineage (NCBI taxonomy): Eukaryota > Metazoa > Arthropoda > Arachnida > Araneae > Araneidae > Araneus > Araneus ventricosus. Next base: position 21,104 of record BGPR01025731.1, read on the forward strand.
ATACATACCAATATGAAGGTTTGAAAATGTGTGTAAAATAAGAGAAAGAAAAGATATTTTTCTGGGAAAAAAGTGAGTTTGTGAATTGCATTGTTTCAGAGATATAATGTATCGAATTTGACAGTTTTCCAACATTTTTTTCAGGTTTAAGAGTCGTATGTCCCCTTAAAAGATAATATCATTCCAAAATAACAATCAACGAAAACACACACACAGAATGAACAACACAATCCATAAAACAAAATTTCAAACATCACTTCTCGGTCAACCAACATAGCATTTTCTTATCGAAAACATTTAATAGCATTTTATAACCTTGGCCTACATGATGTCCGGCAGCCGCCTGCACCATGGGTAACCTCGGGGGGCGGGTGAGATCCTATGAAGCCCTCAAATTTTTGTAGTTTCATATCGTACGGCAGAGAGAGACACTATAATATCCATTAACTAAAAAAAATTAATCTCAAATCCAATGTTCAATTTAAATATAAAGTGGGCATTTAGGCGATCATCGAAACCCCCTTCCCTCTCCAGCAGCAGTGTTTCAAAACCCCATTGAGACTCGTTATCATCCAAACTGGATAAATCACCCGTAATTATTAAACCTAAAAGTTTTTAAAATATTTTTAAAGTTCAACGACAGATGAAGAAGTGTGGAAGGCAAACAAACAAATGCAATAAAATCACAGCAAAAGAAAAACACCCGCAAACCGCTTAAAATAAAATCCTAAGTGGAAATCAAACAACGACGACGAAAATTGACCATGGAAAATGGGTGTTTTCTGCTGTGTCCACAATATTAACACTTTCCCCCCTCCAAAAACTTATTAAATATTTAGTGTGCTTCATAGGCCGCATTCGCCGGTTAAATTCCTTAACCCTTTGAGGACGACCGCACGGAAAACATGCGGTTCGATCACGCCGACGTTTCCCATCGCACGTGGTTGCTCAGAGCCGGAGCACTTTTTTCTAGTTATGCCTGATTGCATTAAAGTTGGTGTCACGCTGAAGTGACA
>BGPR01025732.1:0-22119 GCA_013235015.1 Araneus ventricosus
AATATTGGTCTAAACACAATATTTTGGGTATATAAGTTATCCAAACAGTCTGTTTAAGAAACTGAACCTCAATTTATTAACATTTAAATTTGATTTCTATTTTATATACCAATTTAAAATAAAAATGTAAAAATTGTTGAAATTTAACCCCCCCCCCAAAAAAAATAAAATACTTTGGAGAAAATATGCACAAAACTGTGGTTCAACATGTATAAAATAGTAAAATACATATTCTGTACAAATGTATGTAAAAATATTCAATAGTTCTTGAGATATCGTGCGCGCAATATCAGAAAAACACATTTTGAGATATAGCGCTTTAAAGATATGGCCATATTCAATGTTTACGTTGTAGAGCTGATACATTTTCCTTCATAACTTTCATAATTATAGGAAATTTGTAACGCGGATTGTTTTAAACTGTTCAGAAAAGACAAGGAAATAACATTTTCTTTTCATAAAATCGAAAATTTTCCGAGGTTTAACAGACGTATGACCCCTTAAGACCAATCAAATTCAACTTTTAAGATCTTCAAAGAAGTTACCGATATCGTATTTAAGAACCGACACATTTTTTTCGCCAGAAGCAAAACAGCACTTTTTGTTACATTAATAACTGAAAATTCCTTTACTTTTCATTTTACAGAATCTCTAAGGCGATAAGGCGAGATTTTCCCTTTGTTCTCTTACTTGAATGACTCTCCACAATGATATTGAGTTAGAAAGCCTTTTTCTTTTCATGCCAAAGAGATTCAAAATTTCACAACTTAAAACTCAACCCGAATGTTTAGAAAGGGGGAAAAATCTACATCCCGCATCTTTTCCCCTTTCAACTTATTGCTCCGGGGATAGATTTCGGAAAGAGAATTGCACTCGTCCATGAAATGAATAAAGAAGTTTGCTGCCCATTTCCATCTTTTTTTGTCATATGTATTTTGATTTTTTATGGGGTTCTATTTCTTTCTTTTCTTTACCAGGTTGAGTAGAGAGAAACCCTAAAGGCTCACGTGTGGGCTTTTAATTAAAACGATTATTCAAGTGTACCTAAAAGCGTGGTTGGATTAAAAGAATAGAAAAGTGTGCATCTCCATTTAATCTTTGTTCCTCGATTTCCGTCGTGGAATCCATGGGTTAATACTGAGGAATTTAAGAGCTCCCACTCTTATTGAAGGGGAAAAATTCACGGTCTTTTCAAGGATTTTCAAGGATCTTTTAAACAAAATTCAAGGATTTTCAAGGATCTTTTTAAGAAAAATTCAAGGAATTTTCAAGGATCTTTTAAAGAAAATTCAAGGATTTTCAAGGATCTTTTTAAAAAATTCAAGGACTTTTCAAGGATTTTTCAAAGAAAATTTAAGGACCTTTCAATGGTTTTCAAGGATCTTTTAAAGAAAATTCAAGGACTTTTCAAGGATGTTTTTAAGAAAATTCAAGGACCATAAAATTACATATTTCAGACATAACAGTGCAAATGATAAATTTAAATTAAATTAATAATTTGCATCTTTATTTTTGAAATAAAATATTTGATACAGATCTACTATTCCAATGATAAAACTGTGTATCAAATTTTATCCATCTAGTTATTTAAGTTTTTATTGTGTTCACATGAACACCGAATCCCCTGGTTCTATGAAATTAAATAACATACATTTCGAAAACTGGTTTCATTGCAGAGAAAATCGGGTATTGGCATTTAAAAAAATTCTGTTCGAATATATCAGTTTCTTAAAAAATACATTAGGATAATTGCAGGATTGTTTTACTCGACGGAGAAATATCTCGGTAAATTTTACTGCATTGTCAAATTAAGCTGTCTTTGAATATAGAAAGAGAGAAAAGATTGATGATTGACAGCATTTCCCAAACAAACAGCCTTTTTTCTAGTGGTGGAATTCTCAAGACAAAACCAAGTCAGAAACTGGTTTTCTCTTCAGTCCCAAAAAATATTGGATGGACGTTTTGTTTATTTTTCAAGGACTTTTCCAAGGACCCAACAAAAAATCAAGTACTTTTCCAGGACCCTGAGTAAGGCAAATAAAATTCAAGGTCTTTTCAAGATATTTTCAAGGAACCAACGAAAAATCAAGTACTTTTCCAGGGCCCTGAGTAAGACAAATAAAATTCGAGGAGTTTTCAAGGATTTTCAAGGACCGTGGGAACCCTGGAGGAAACGTATTAATGGAAATTCGATTTGCTTAAAGAAAATTCAATTTCTCTAATCGTATTAAGAGGCCTTTGTGGCCTATTGTTAAGGTTTCGGCTTCAGGTCCAGATGATCCAGGCTCGATCCCGATTCAACTGAAGATCCGTCATGTACATGGGCCCGCTGCATGCTAAATAACGACATCCCGCTAGTGTAGCGTGGAAGCTTAGAGAGAGAGGTGCCAGCTCAGGCGTCGTCCTCATCATCGTGTGACCGCGGTTCAAAATGAAGAGGTCTGCCCCAAAGTAGCCCTCGCGTTGCTTCAGAACAGGACATTAATATAACTAAACTAATTTGATTATATTAAATGTGCAATTATAATATCAGAAGAATATCGCGAGTTATAAACTGTTTATGCTTTATGTGACTTGATATGTGTCATATAATTTACATTTCAATTAATACTATCCGATATTAATGGTATTGCTTAGAAGAAAATATTTTCAAGTTTTTGTTAATACAGTCGACGCTCGTTATAACGACCCTCAGCGTCCCACAGCAAAAGGTCCTTATAACGAGTGGTCGCTATAGTGGATATAATTAAAAAGTACACGCTCAGTAGTTCCGTATAAATAGGCGATTTTTAAAGAGATTCCTACTAAATACTCAACTTATTTTTTATCATTGGTTTTAAAAATAATTTTATCAATTAAAAATATACTTCTAAAACAGATTTTAAAGTAGAAAATAAAGAGTGGACTCACAAAACATTTATTTTCTAAAGAAAAAATCAGAAATGGTTGCTTGTCTTTTCTACATATGTGATTTTTGCAAAACATAATTTTCCATTTCAGTTAACTCTTTGAGCTCTATCCCGCCTCAAACCGCCTCATTCGACACAGGCCGGACTGAAGCGGTTTCAGGCGTCTGGGTGAATTTTACGGGAGAAAATTAGTTCCTTTCTTTGTTGACAATTGATTGCACAACCGAGGGTGTCGGCCTTTTGGAATTTCTGTAGGGAAAGGGTGGATTTCATTCCGATTTCATGAATGAAAATTTACTCCAGTTTTTGAGGCACTTGAATTCTCACTCTAGACGGGCTGAAAGAGTTAAAGATGATAAATAATGTTCTGTAGTTTCTTGTCTTTCAAAAAATAAAACATTTTAAAGTCTCAATAGCACTTGAAACATTTTTTATTCTAGGCTATTCTAATTTCCGCGCTGTGGTGAGTGGTAATTTTTTTCCCCTGTCAAAGTTAAACTCCAACTGAAGACTCTACATCTACGAAGCCTGGCAATACAATAATCAATGTCATTTCAAGTTACACGTTTAGATACATGTTCTTTTTGGGAAAATACCGGGAAGAGTGTCCGTTGAATTCGGATGTTGTATTGGGATTAGACGACATTGGACAGTCGTTATACCGGAAGTAAAATAACATAGAATGCATAGGGAAACACAGTTGGGGATTTCACAGTTGGGACAGTCGGTATAATGGAACGGCCTTTATAATGTGTGGTCGTTATAACGAGCGTCTATTGTACGATGTTAACAATTTATTCAATTATCACAGAACTTATACTAAAATCTTCCTTCTGCTACAACATTTGTGAGAAGAAATTGACGTTCTTATAACATAAAAAAATTACAGTTGTCATATATCAAAATTAGCTGCTGACGACTACGCGATGTGTACAATTCATGCGAGAAAGTAAAAAAGTTATTTAATGCAGTCGCCTCCGCTTAATGCGATCTTATATTATCAAAAACCTCTGGTCTCGAACTAATGTATTCAAATGTAAGCAAAATTATTCGTTTAGTGTGATCACTACGACGTATAATGTTATCAGTTTTGAAGTACAGAATGACCAATCCCTCATTTTCAACCAGCCTAAACGATTGACGTTTGTAGAATTTCTAGCTCCACTTGTAAGGAAACATCTGGGGGCCACTTTCCCCACACATTCCCAGAATTTCGGGGTTTATTTTTCATGACCTCTGTTTGAAGGTCGTCCATTTAGCTGGCAGGGACGTGACCGTCGGTAATTGTCATTGAACCTCTATAAAGTGCGCAGAAGGAAGAGTATGAAAAGTGGATGTCCATTGACGAGGGCATTACACTAGCTGCCACAATAACAGATTTGGAAATGTGCCAAGTTGTTAGTAAACAAGACTAAGCAACAAACGTTCATGATTCCGACGGGGACGAATGTGTTGAAGAAAACCCTCCAACGAACGCCGAAATGAGGCAAGATCCTGATATTTTTAAACGAGGCGTGCAGTATCGTTCAACAAATTTAAAAAAAAAACAATCTGAGTGTGAACAATATATAAATGAACTGTTAAGGAATAATTGTCGACAAGCAACAATTAATGAATTTTTAAATTGTTATTTTTGAAATAAATTATAGATATACCTGAGGTAAGTATTTTTTTACTTTTTGTTTCTTTTCCCTTGATGTGATAAAAATATAAGTGAATTTACCCAATTCGGTTATCGTTATCAATCGGTTAACGTTATCAAAATTCTTAAGTCCCGAAGTGAACACATTAAGCGTACCATATTGCGTACTGTATATTAAATGCATAATTGTTATTAGTAATACACGAATTGAAACGCGCACGTAAATAAAAGCAATTGTTCAAAATATGCATCTTATTCTTAATACAAAAATATAAAGAATAAGATAGTATATTCACAGAAAAAATAGTGTATACACTATGAAATGGCCAATCTGCTGTCGTGACCAAATGTCATCCCGCTGGTGTGTCTGGAAGTGTAGCGAGAGAGGGACTGACTCGGGTGTCGTCCGAAGTCATCCGATCTCTATTCTGTTTTACTAGGTTCAAACCAAAATAGATCTATTGTAGGCTCAAAACGGGACGTTTATATAATTAAAATAAACTTGTTTTTGAAATCACATGTAATTTTGCTTTATGGTTACGTCTATATTAAATCGCAGGATATCCTCTTGTTTCAGTTTACTTCTTAACGGGGATATTCAAAAATAAAAGGACGGTTCTTTGCCGTTAGCCGGCGCAAATGTCGCCAATTGTGAACCAAACGCGAGCCAAGTCGCCAAGTGAAGCGATTTAGCGCAAATGTCGCCAATTGTGAACCAAACGCGAGCCAAGTCGCTAAGCGAAGCGATTTGGCGCAAATATCGTCAAGTGAACCAAACGCGAGCCAAGTCGCCAAGCGAAGCGATTTTCCGTTAGCCGGGCGCAAATGTCGCCAATTGAGAACCAAACACGAGCCAAGTCACCAAGAGAATGGTTGTAAGAAATTTGGCGGAATTCTACATTATTTGGCGATTTTTCGCTTGCGCCCGGCTAACGGAAAAGTACCAAAAGTACTAATCAGGAGGTAAGGGAGGTAATTTTCCTTAAACATCGATAAACTATCGAAACCATCGAAGTCAAGTCGATAGTATCGGATTTTCAGAACTATCGACTGAAACAATTGATAGTATCGACTTTCTCAAAACTATCGATAGTATTCTCCCGGGCAATACTATCGATAGACGCATTTTCAGTTTATAGTTTCAAAACTATCGACTGGAACTATCGATAGTTTCAAAACTATCGAACTGAAACAATCGACCGGAACTAACGATAGCATCGAGAGTTTCTAAACTATCGAATGGAACTATCAATAGTTTCAAAACTATCGAACTGAAACAATCGACTGGAACTAACAATAGTATCGATAGTTTCTAAACTATCGACAGTATCGCCGTTGAGAAAACTATCGATAGTTGAACTATCGATGTTTAAGGAACACTAACGGAAGGAAATAAAGGTTAGGAACTGCTGACGTAGGGTGAGGGAAAATCAAATGCTTTCGCGATGCAATAATTCACCTAACCCCTAACTGAAAGGAAAACAAACAGTGGCGAATCCAGGATTTGGGTCTGGCTAAGGCTGAGGTCATAAAAATTTTGTATCGTTGCGACGAATGTCAAGATTCATGGCTAATGTAAACCAAAACGCTTTAACATTACAGACTTTACTCTCCTGGCAATAAGAATAAAAAAAGAACACTACAATACTTTCAATAATTTAATAAAAAAACACAATGAAATAACTAGCCAAAAAGTGTTTTCAACCGCATCAACATACAAGTTCGAGCGGCATGACTACAAAAGTGAGAAAAGCCTGTCAAGCCAGGAAATACTGTTGTCACTTTTTTAAAAAAATATTTTCAGAAGGAGATTAAAAACAAACATTTGTATTGATTTTAAATACAATCAAGAATTCTGTTTTAACTCTGGAAGGTGCTGCAGCACCATGGCACAACTCTGGATTCGCCAATGAAAACAAACTTTTGAACACACTCCTTAAAAAAATTCTAAAGCAAAGAACGAAAATTGATGCGTTATAACATTGCTACTTTTTTAGGAAAACATTTTTAAATAATTGAAAATGATTGGATATTGAAGATCGCACCTGTGTGAAAAGAGCTCCAAATTTAATTAAGTATCAAAAGCAAATACGTTTCAATCCGCACCCACTCTGAGGGACAGAAGTTATTTGATGACTTTTATGTTCAAATCCATTCTATATTATAAAATGTAACGCATTTCTGTGTTTTCTTTTCTCTTTAAAATCCTTTAATTGCGCGATGTCAAGACTTGACATCTTTGAAACAATTCAAAGTTTTCTTTCATCGCAAAAGCGAAAGAAAACTTTATATATAATATCAAATATCCGATTGACTCAACCTCCAGTGTTTTACCTCTTTCAATCTGAAAATAATCTTCTTTTCATCGGAGAGTTTCAGTCTTTAATCCAGTTTCTTCCATTTCTAGTTTCATTTGCTATTATGAAATAAGTTTCTGGAAAATTTCTCCAAAGCGAGAAAGTGATTTCATTTTCTTTTCTTTCCCCCAAATACGTTTTTGTATAAAGTTCATCTTCAGAGCAGTCGAGATGAGAACGTTTTCAGAAATTGCTCGTTGTCTTGCAGATAAATCTTTTTGATTTCACTGAGAATGAAAATTACTTTGCTTTTGCCATTTACGGGTAAAAGTTCCAACATATTTCTTTTAATTTCAAAATATACAAATCGTAACGCCTTAGAAAACTCCGTAAGGACTGCCAATCTGTATCGTTAAAGGGAATGGAAAAAAATATCCCGACAGAGAAGTTTCGAAGGTAGGATGTTTTGAACATGCTTTAACGAAAAAAGAAATTTCTGTTTTCAAACATTGTAAGTTAATTGAGGAATTTTCATGGTAATTAATGTATGCATTTCTTTCTGTTGTATCTTTATGTTTCTGTGATGTTCTTAGATTAAACATAATAAACGAAAATAAAGGACAAGATGAATCATTTAACATAAAAATTCGAAAGCCATTTAACTTTGTATTAAACGGAATGGCGCCAAAATGCAGCAACTTCCAATAAAATACAAAATAAAAATAATAGAATATGAACAAAAAAATAATAAACAGAAAAAACTTAAAAAATGGACACAATTCATCTGGTGCGCGCATATCATTGGGATAAATTCTGGTCACAGAGAGAACTTAAAATTTTAACTTTATGGTTGTTCCCTCTACAGAAAATTATTCATATTCTAAAATTTAGAATCCGAATGGAGAGTGACCTTTGATAAAGTTCTCCGTTCGGATTCTTCAATTTTATTGTGTTTTTGTATCTATTACAATCTGATTTTTTGTCCTTTGAAGGTTTTTCATTGTTAGTTAATATTGTGTTCGTAGATTCACATATAGATGGCAGTACATGTCTCATTTCTGTTTTTGTGTGTGCGCCAGGAGAATGTTACTTTATTATTCGTCAGTTGGTTCACTGTAATTTGCGGGAGAAAACTACGGGGCAATATTCGGTTCTGAGTAACAACTTCGAAATTATTAGCAAATCCCCTCGGCGTATCGTCGTTTAACAAGCAACACCACCTATCTCAATTTTTCGAAATTTCAAAGAGGAAGGAAATGTTCAATTTTTCGCAGCCAATAGCGGATATATCTGAATTTTTTTCGCACCTCATATGAACATAAGACCGAAAGTTACCACCAAACGTGAAAAAAAGTTCAGAAATAATCGTTATTGGTTGAACCTTCCTCTTCGAAATTTCAAAAAATAGAAAATAGAGATAGGTGGTGTTGCCTGTGAAGCGACGATATATTACAAAGCTGCATTCAATCGGGGCAATCGCTGACCGGAAGTTAAGGAATCAAATGACCCCGCTAGTCGTCAATCTGACGTTACCCGGACAGTCGCTCAGGGAAAAAGGGCAATAACTACGTTGTGATCCATTCTATTTTTCTACGTTGTAATTGTTTCAAAGGTCATGTGATCTTGACGAAGGCACCAGGCTTCCTATTGTTTTCCAGTATAAATGCAGAGGCTGATCATTCACGACCAATCCAAGCCCTGCAAAATTGCCCACTTCTACGCCGAAACTGATGGCCAATGCGAAAAACCGGTCAGAATATTATTGTTCCAATGAAGATCCGTCATGTATGGGGCCTGTTGCATGTTAAATCATACGTAGTGGCCAAACGTCCCACACTGGCCCGGCCTACTTAAGAAGGGTGTAAGGCCGGGAAAGGACCAGCAGGGAGAGAGCCGCCCCACCAGCATGTGGAGGACAGGTTTTATTATGTAAAATAAAATGACACAGGCATTGCCCGAACAGGAGCGATACTTTTAAATACATGAAAGCTGGGAGTATAAACATGGTTCGACCCACCTCGGCTGGGAGAGAATAGATTGATTTACATGTACTCAACAACAAAGCGTGGCGAATGATACTCACAAAATAAAGAATGACAAAATGAAGGCTCTTTCTTTTCATATAAAATATAAAAACATCCCTAAGGGGCTGAAGAACAGGCCCTAAAGAACTGCTCGGGCAAGCAAGGAACAGTAAAAATATATAAGTATTCAAAAAGAAACAAACAAATAAAGCAGTATACGGAAATTTGGAGAGGGATGTGCCAGCTCAACTGTCGTCATTTTTAACCTCGTCATTTTGCCGCGGTTAAAAATGACGAGGTCCGATCCAAAATAGCCTTAGTGTTTCTTCAGAACGGGACGTTAGTATAACTAAACTAAACTAACTCAAGGATGGATGTGAACGGTACTCACCCTTCAGGGGAGTCATAGTGCTTGGACCTCCCGTGCTTCAGCTTGAATTTCCGGAGAGTGGAGATGACGGTGTGGATCTTCTTGCCGGACCGGAAGCCCAGGATCTTCCGGTAGGGGGAGGGAGGCTGTGGGGAGGGGGGAAGGTCGGAGTGCTCCTCGTCCTCTGTGGAGCGCCGGCTCAGGTCCGTCTGGCTCTTGGCCTTGGGACGGAGGAACTTCTTGCGCCGCCTGACACCGTCCTCCGGCGGGCTGCGGTCCGAGTCGCCTGGAATGGATACAGAGTTGATGAATGCGTGAAGTGACAGTTCGCATGCATTTATAAATCAGAAAACAGCAGCTTTAAGTTCATGAATGTGTGAGGTGACAGTTAGCATGCATTTATAAACCAGAAAACAGAATTTTAAAGTTAATGAATGCGTGAAGGGACAGTTAGCATGCATTTATAAATCAGAAAACAGCAGTTTTAATAACCCTTGTATAAATTAACGAAGGATAGTACTAAATGCTACAGTTGTATAAACTGATGAAGGAAGTAAATGTTACAGCATTATAAATTTACGGAGAATATTAAATGCCTTCTAGTTAACTCTTTAGTCACAAATAAACCACTTGCTAACATACTTGAACACGGCTGACTTTCAAAACCCAGCCCGTACAGAAAAACTCATCGCTTTTTTAAAAATTGATTAGGATGAAAAATATTTTGACTTGGATTGCTCGTTCAAAACATAAAAATTCACGTCCAAACACAGATATTTTATTTATTTATTTTTAAATAAGCCTATTTTTGAATATTAAACGCTTTGGTAGTAAAAGAAGACTTTAAAGAGAACTGAAACAAGTTTTTCCAACAAATCGCTTGAAACGTCGATATTTTTCGTTAAATTAAATTTATATTCATGAACTCATTCACCAACTAAATAATTTCTTTTATACCTTATGAGCCGCAGTTGGCAACTTTAAGAACTTTTAAAATTCGATTGTAATTGTTAAGCCTAAATGGAATTATCAAACGCTTCTTGTTAAGATAATTTCGCCTGCCTTATAAATCGTCTGATCTGCATAACAACGAAATCTTTTCGCTTAAGTAAATAGTTGTGCCATATTGTAATATTTATCGCGAAGTTATTTTGAATTCCATCTTCTTATTTTTAACGATGTGAATTTGAAAAAATATTTTAATTTGATGCCCATTTAATAGTGAAATTTTCTCGATGGTATTTTTTAAATAACCAATTTAAAGATTTAATTTTTCTCTGTGAATTTTTGTTGTCATCTTCAAAATATTTTGATATGCCGGTTAAAGATAAGCGAAGTAAAAAAGCTAGAGATGTTTTGCTAATTCAGAACCATTTTATCCATATTGACTCCAAATTCGCACCTTAAGAATTTCGCTAAACTTCTGTACACCAGTGTATCTCATTGAGAGTTAATTACGATGTCCGGTGTCCCTACAAACAATACTGTCTTCACAATGAATAACATTTGCTAAGCTTTTAAAAATATGCTATGAAGAGAAAATCTTAGATTTTTTATGGGGGGGGCGAGGTCTACTGTTCACAGAACTGCTAGTATTTTCTTTTCGACCTCCCCCCCTAGCAAGACTTTTTCTTTTGTTATCTAAAACTCAGTCTTTGCATTCCAAATCTAAAGAAATGTATAGCTGCATTAAGGAAACCGCACTAGATCTTCATGTAAAATCTAGGATTTTTATTCTGATTCGAAATGATCTAATGATATTCTTAGTTGCTGTTGATGTTTCTGTAGATGAATTTGGCGAGAAATCGCCAGCATGGGAATGAAATATGTACAAGACTTAATTTCGACTCTAAACCTTGTTTACGCCGTAATATATTTCTTAAACACTGTCTTCAATGCTTTAGTGAAATAAAAACATAAACTCACGTGATCAACGTCTTTCTGTAACACAGTTTCTTAAATCGAAGAAGAGATTAAATTTGAGCGCAACTGTTGGCCTCCGGTTTAATAGTTTGTCAACGGAGATCTCCAAATTTTTAATACTTAATTTTCAGCCTTTAAATGGTAAATTAGCGACCTTTTGTCGATTGTTAAAATGTGATGATACTTTGAAAATAACAACTATAATGTTTTTATTTCTGCATCTTTGGGTATCTAAGTTACGAAGTTCTTTTTACGAAATATCTACCATAATTGCTTTGTTACCGATCTTTTTGGCGATATATACAAATTTTATTACACATTTTTTTTAGTTTAAATCCGAATTGTATGCCATTATTTTTCATTACTTTCTTAAACTATCTAATAACTGAAAACAAGTGGAACAAAAACGAGGGCACATAAAAAGGACACAGATTTAAAAACTTTCTGCACAGTTGCCAGAATTAATAGGAACTAGGCGCTTTAAATAGTACCCAGATGGTATTTGTGATTGTTTAATTCGGAATGTAATTGTTCCGCTTGTTCAGCTTACTGTTAAAACACAAAATGGAATAACTATTTTGTTATTCTATTTGGATAATAAAATATATATGATATGTTACAGTTTTTCTATTTAAATTGAGTAATTGTAATAACTAACAGAAATATAGGAATAGAATAAAATCCTTTATAATTAAAAGCAAACAAATAGCATTTAAGACTAGTTAAAAGGATAATTAAAACTTTTCAAAAGTTTTCGTATCTGTATAAGTCGAGAACCGAAAGCTCTTACAATATCTTCACTGTGTAAACAGCCAAAATCTGCATTTTGTAATCTTGAGAATCACAAAGAAAGATACTTTATAATGTCTCTTTGTTTAAACTAATTGCTTAGCGCAACCTCTGTCTCATGGCGCACATCCCAAATAAAACCCAGTTAATTACTTTCGCATCTCTTATCTCGCTTCTTGAAAGTATTCGCTGCTTCTACGATCTACGGAATAAAAGATGAGGCAAAGGTGATAGATGTAGAGAAGGACATTAACTGAGCGAACTCTACTTTTCTTAGACATTCGTGTCAGCTTTTACTGAAATAATTGAACAAAACTAGTTGGTAATAACACATTGAAAGAGTTTCTTGCATTAAACGGTAAGACTAAGAGGGGAATTTGCGACGAAAATGAATCGATTGGCATCGAAGGCGAATTCTTAAGCAGGGGGGAAAGAAGCGACTGGATTTGAATGGGATAGGGCTGAATGGATTTTCAATCCCAGTTACACAACATCAATTTTATTGCACATAAAGACATTATGTTGCTCTCAAATAAAAAGATTTTTTCTCCTGAGCAGTTAAGGATCCGAATAGGCTGTGCTGTTTGGCTATTACGAGGAGATTGGCCATTATGTATCGGTAAGAAATTTTTCTTTGAATTTGAATTTTTGTACTAGTGAATGTATAAGAGAAGTCATTATGGTATTGGTTACTTTAAATTAGGGATGGCGGTTAGTGCGAAAATAACCGGTTTTCGATTATTCAGGTTTTTTCACCTCCTGTTTAACGTGGTGGTTATAACCGCTCAAAATAACCGGTTGTCAAGTTTTTTGTTATAAAAAAAAACGTCGTTTGTATATAAATTTGTTATTAGTATTCTTTTTGCAGGAAATCGATCCATTGGCCAATATTCATATGTAATAAAAACTCCGCCAACCAACAGATGCCTCGAGGAAGTCGTTGATTGGTCTAAGACACAGGTTCCCAACCTGTTTTACACGTACCCTGGGGGTACGCGAAGGACCATTTTGGGTACACGAAATCAAAGCTGTTAATGACGGAAAGAAGAAAACATAAGGAATTAAAAAAGAGATTTTTCCCTCCAAATGAATACTTGCTATTTAATAACTATACCACTCTAATAGTTGATCATTACAACGTGTAATTTTTAGCTATACTTGTAAGTTAAAACGAAATAATGGCAATACTGGTTTCATTTGCTTTAGCGTTGAACTAATATTATTGTAAAAATGGAATAAAATAGTTCTGCAAATGTTACTAATTCGAGTTATTTCACTTTTAAGATAACTTAAGCTAGCCTTAAAATGATTGATAGAAATTTCTTTGCATAGACGAATGGTTGCGGGAGGGGAGTTGGATATGATAGTAGGGGGTACGCGAAAACAAAAATAATAATAAAGGGGTACGCAAGAGGAAGAAGTTGGGAACCCCTGGTCTAAGATGATGAATTCAAAGCTTCATAACTTGGTAAATTTTAGTCTAATCGAACTTAAAATCGAGCCTATATTTCGATCCGGGTTTTTATCTGGTTATTGGATTAAAAAAAAACCGGTTATAACCGGGACAAAAAAAAAACAACCGAAAAAAACCGGTATGACAGTAGGGGGTACACAAAAAAAGAAAGACTAATCAAGGGGTACGCGAGGGAAAAAAGTTTGGGAACCCCTATATTAAGCGAATAAGTTAATTAGTTTAGTTTAGTTATATTAACGTCCCGTTTTGAAGCAACACGAGGGCTATTTTGGGACGGACCTCGTAATTTTGAACCTCGGTCAGATGACGAGGACGACACCTGAGCTGGCACCCCTCCCTCTCCAAACTTCCACGCCACGCCAACGGGAGGACGTTTGACCACTACGTATGATTTAGCGTGCAACAGGCCCCATACACGGCGGATCTTCAGTGTAATCGGGTCTCGAGCCTGGAGCCCTCCGGCCCCAAAGCCGAGACCTTACCACTAGGCCACCGCGGCCTCATTAAGCGAATAAGAGACGTGGCGCATTTTCAAAAACTTCTCTTTACTTTACACTACGACACACCCCTGACTCCAGAGATAAAAATCTCCGGTTTGCAGTTTGGATGAGTGTGTGTAGGAACTTTATTGAACCAAAAAAAATGAAGAAGAAAAATGGTTTATCGTTAGTTGGAGCAGTATTTTAAAAAAAATGTTCATAATGTGTTAACATAATTTCTCAAAAACTCCTCTAAGTAATTATATTGTCAGCTTCTTGAACAAAACATTATGAATAATTTTAAAAACTGCTCCAAGTAACGATTCTGTTAGTTCTTCAAACGATACACATTATGCAATCCCACTCATACAGCTTCATTCAGGTATTCTAAACGCTTTCACGTCATTTTGTCTCAATCTAAATCGGGAAACGAATCGCGAGAGCATAATTTCAGGACCAGCGAACCACTAAGTGTCTGGCATGAATCCCAATTATGCACCTAACTTATGGGATCCAAGGCGCATGTCACTCACGAGCCACATGTTGGATGGAACAGGTAGGGAAACACGATGTCTCATTACTCCGAGAGGAATGTTTGGAATAATGCCCGCCGACACAAGGGCAGAGGGGGGGAGGAGAGAAAGAGTCGATTTTTCCTAACGAGTGCTCCCTAATGAATTAGATTCGAATGTTGATGGTTCAATTACGAAATTCTTGCACTCGACACGTCTGCTGCAGGAATAGCGAAAAGCGTTAGAGATTTCTACGGGAAACGGGAAACACCACTTTCTTTATTGCATTCCAAATAAATGAGAAATTTCCTCAACTAGGGTTAGTATTCTCGATTACTATGAATTGCAGCTGTTTCTTTCAGTTTGATATACGTTGTTGTTAAGCTAATATTAAAAAATAGATGTAGGAACCAGATTAAAAACAAGGTAGATTTTTTCGTAACAATAATACTAGTATAAGTATTACAATAAAAATTCGATTTAATCAAAAATTCCAATTAGGAAATACTAAATCGAATGAGCAGAGAAAGAGAAAATGATATTTTTTAAATTAAAGAAGGCAGTAAATCGTTGTTTTTAACATTTAGCAGTTTTAATAAATAAACAGTAAGTAGCATTAATAAATATAATATTAATGAATATAATAAAAAAATTAGTAATTCTGGAAAAGTATTTTCATTCAATATTTTAGTAATTTTAATAAACAAACAGTGTATAATACTTTTCATAGAACAATTGTGCAATAAAACTTCTAAATAAGTGGTAAATTCAAATCCAGGGTGCAGAAATTGTTATTAAAACAGTTAACACATAATTATTTCTTTTTTAATTGATTACATCATACAGAATAGTTTATCTTTCAGCATTATGTCAATAGGAAATTCAAGAGACCAGAGAAAAATTAGGTCATCGGGTGATTTTTTTAAAGTTCTCTGCATAGAATCGCGTGTTACTTTGAATCTCTATTTCAATTCAAAGAAAATAATTTTGCACCGAAGCGAGTTGATAATTATACAGGGTGCCCACTGAAATAAGGGCCACCCCCATTTAACTTCAGAACGACAGTAGCTTTAGTCATGAAAGTACTGACTAGGTATAGTAAAACGTCTATGCGCTATGCGATGAGAAGACTTACAACGCCACCTGGTGGCAAAATTCGGATTTAGCGTTCCTATCTCGAACACGGTAAAAAATAGAGGAATAATGACAATTACAAAGTTGTATAGTGTTATCGATTTTGTACAAAAAGACACCTTATGCACATTAATACGAAGAACGGTACACTTAAAATGCACATTTGTTAATTCGCGATTTCCGAAACAGTGACGTCACGTGAACCCCAGTAGCGCAAAGATATTGTACAATATTATACGATATTGGACAATATTCTCAATATTATATAATATTGTACAACTTGAAAATCACCCGTCATGGTATAAATGGTATATTTTGCCTCTTCATTCGAGAGATTTCTCGTCAAATGTGACATGTTTAAATAGATATATATGCGAGAGAAATGTTTAGCATTGATTGAAAACAAATAAAATAAACATATGTTTTATGACAGGAAATATATTTTTTTATTTACACATTATTTAAATATTTCTTTATTATAAAAACCTCTTGGTTTAAAAAAAATCTAGAAAATCTAGTAGGTATAATATAGATAGATAGAAAATCTAGTTTCAAAACAAAGCACTTCTCTGCTTGTCAAACGTTGCCAAAAAATATTATTAAATTATATCATCACGATTACAATGAATAATCAGATGCATCGTGACGTCCAAACTATATCACGCGCATGATATACCACTGACGTAAATAACTACTTTCTGTTAAAAAACTGAAATTAATTTGAAATATATGATTAATATAATTTAAAATTTCTCGGGAACTATTGATCATAGCGAGATAAATTTTATATCAATCGACAGAAAATTTTATTTCACTACTGTAGAGCTATTTTGAAATTAGAACGACAATTACTTTTTAAAATTTAAAAATACTTTAATTTAGGTGCTCTAACAATGAAATAATGCTATTTAAAGTCTCGCAATGCTATTGTTGTGTTTTTTTGTGTGGGTTTGTTGGCAACAGTTTTATTGTTGGTGACGTCAGAGCGTTACCGAGAGACAGATCTGAGTTATTATATTAATAATATCATATTATATTATATAATAGTGCTACCTGGGAAGTGGACAAAAGGAGAAAACGTTATTTTTCGGGCAAAAAATTACCGAATTGTACTCTTTCCTGTGGAAATAATTCAAATAGCAGGTGTATGGACCTTGCCACCAAAATTGCAGGACTTTCGATGACGTATTACTGTTGCTTGTACTAGCGCGCCACCTATATGCTAATACGTGTGAAAGCGAATTTCAAACAAGGTCCCAAATCTGTATTGTAGATGACGTAGAGCACTTTGAACACCGAAAATAAAGGTATCTTCTGATAACTAAATGTTTTTTCACTTTTTAACCCGTATTGTGACTTCACGGTTTCGGAAATCGCGAATTAACAAATGTCCATTTTAAGCGTTCTGTTCTTCGTATTTATGCGCGCAAGGTGTCTTTTTGTACTAAATCAATAGCTCTGTACAACTTTGTATACGACGTTTTCCCTCTAATTTGCACCGTGTTCGAGATAGGAATGCTAAATCCGAAATTTGTCACCAGATGGAGTTGTAAGTTGTCTCATCGCATAGCGCATAGACATTTTACTATACCTAGACACTACTTTCATGACTAAAGCTGACATCGTTTAAGTGGGGGTGGCCTTTATTTAAGTGGGTACCCTGTATATATGCAACGCTGTAATGACGTCTCCCGCCAAACTGTTTAAAATAATTAAAACGCGATTTCGACATCACCCGAAGCAAGATGATAAATACCAAACCATTTTGGAAGAAGAATTAACTTCAAACTCAATTTTCCAGAATAAATCATTAAAATATTTTAATATATGCATTTGGAATAACAATCCTTTGTTCTCGGCATTTCATCTACACTATTATGTCAAGAATATAGGAAATGGTTCAAAAAGATTGAAAATTGCATAAGTCGGCATTTGTTTTTCCTTCTGTAGAATTTCATCCGAATAATCCAACTGTAAAGCGCATTTAATGTAAAGGTTAAAAATTAAAAAAACAAAAAAGAAATACTTTAATGCATAGCACTCAGAATAAATCTTCTGCAGTTATTGGAAAGTGTCATATATTGATACGACACTTTTCAATAATTGCAGATTGTAGTTGCAGATATGTAAAAGAAATAATTTGCAAGAAGAGTTATTCAAATTCCTGACTTTATACAATGTTAAAACTCTTGCTTCAAGGAAGTAATTAACTCATAATTTATCTCATGTTCTCCCTATTAGTTTGACAGTAATAAATTACTAGAAATTTCCTAGCCAAGAAATTTATTCATGAAAAGCAAAGCAATATTTCAGAGAACTAGACACTCTAACCGCCAAAAAAAGCTGCGAAGATCCATTACGCATCTTTCATTATTAATCCATTAAATATGGTGTCGGTGATATACGAGTATTAAAGAAAAAAAGATTATATAAAAAATTCCATTTAGCAGGAGAATATTTTCAACTTAATGAAAAGGAATTCTATTTTTTGAACGAAATTAGATTAGAACTTCATCCAAAACAATTCCACGATACATCTACGAAGGATTTTATAAGTATAATTTAACAGATTTTAAATAAATATAACAAAGAACGAATTCTTCCTGCAAATAAAGTTTGTAGGTAATTTATAAATATTCATCAAAAGGAACTAAGATCTTTGATTAACATTCCAAATGCGGGCTATTTTTAATATATGATAGATCCAATGTTCGAAATGCGGACATAAGATGCATAATTAGCAGTTCGCAGTGGCGAATCCAGGGGGGCTATGGGGATGCAGCCCCCTCCCCGAGCTAAGCCAGAGTTCTTGCTTTTATTTAAAATTACTATAACTGATTGTTGTTAATTTTCCTTTTTTAAAAAAATTAATAAAAACGTGACAACATTGCTTCCTGGCTTGACAGGCTCGTTAATTTTCTTACTTTTCTAGTCATTCCACTTGTACTTGTAGCGTAGACGCGGTTGAAAACATTTTTAGTTAGATATTTCATTGTATTGCTTATTAAATTATCGAAAGTATTGTATTTTTCCTTATGATTCTTATTGTTAGGTGAGTAAAGTCTGTAAAGTTAAAGTGTTATTCGTAACGACGTTACAAAATTTTCATGATCGCAGCCCTCCCAGACCCAAATCCTGGATTTGCCACTGGCAATTCGTAACAATAGTTAAACTGGTAAGCACTTTTTATCTGAAGAATTATTTTCGCATTAATTATATCAACTTGCTATAAACGCCGAACAGCGTTTCAACCCTTAACACTTTGTTGAATGAAGACGAAATTTCCCTCAGAAGACTTAGCATAGAAACTTTGATCTGGGCTTGGCATATCATCCAGTTTATTAAAAGCTTGTTCTTATATTACGGCGATGAGAGTCTAACAACACCAAAAGCCACGCAAAAAAGGATGAAAGTGTGGTGGGAAAAAAAATACGCAGGCTTTTTTATATTATATATGCAACGTTATATTAACATAAAATTCTTTGCTATAAGAGTATCATACTTATATAATCAAATATAAAATCAAAAGTATATATTTTGTTTCGAAGCCGTAAAACTGTTTCCCTGCCATGCTAATCTTATGACAAGAAAGAGAGTTTCACAAAAAGTTAAGCCAATGAACTCCGACCTTGGCGAAATATTTTGCGGCTCTGGCGACAAACTTGGCGGCTTTGGTGACTAAACGAAGCTTCTAGAAAATACAACCAGGAGCGGAAACATCAAGAATCTTCTAGAGATTACAATGTGACGTCACTTCCTGTTGGGAAGGTATGAAAAGGAAGATCTTAAACCAAGAGTCAGTCAGTTGGACTTTGTTCAGTATTGCAAGCTGGTGGGCTATTAGATATTGGGCGCTATAGAAAGTGCTGTTACTGAAATTTATTGGTGATATCTTTTGTTAATTTATAAAATGCTGTTCATTTTTGTTACCAATGAATAGTGTTTTGCTGAAATCTTCCCGAAGTAAAACTTAATTTTTTTTTTCATCTTGCTTGTTGGACTGCATTCACGTATGCCCACCAGACGATTTTTGTAATAGTATAATATAAAACGTTAAAATCAATTTATTATAGTGTAAACCGTAAACTAAGAAGGAAAAATGTGAAATGAAATTTCAATGCTGCCAAGAGCAAAAGTGTTAAATATGAAAATAATTTCGAGTAGAAATGCTTCCATTCGTTTAAAAATTAAATTATACGAATTAATAATTTGCTAAATGGTTATTGTCCATTGTTTTTCAAACACCAGTCTAGTGCTAAGGGATATAGTTTATAGATACAAATTTTATATTCTTTTAATAATAATAAGTTACATCAGACGTCTTTTAAGTCTTGTATGGAAATTATTTTTAAACATTTGAACTCTTTTTCTATTACGGAAAGACAATTCAACATGTTCTTCGTCCCTTTTTTCGCATGGTGTTTTACTTTTAAGATATTTTGTCTAAATGAATTTTAGAAGTGAAAAGTTTTAAAGAAAATATCAGTTTTCAATTTCCTTTACACTTTACTGTGATTCAGATTTGCATCACTTTCATTTTCATAATTTTTCAAATGGCTTAAAAGACAATTAATTGGCATCAATACAATAATTACTTTTTCAATGAATTCTGAATTAATTAATCAATTATTTAATATTTGATCAATTACTAAATAACAGATTAATAAATTTATTTACTTACAACATTTTTGCCTCAAAAAACGAAAGTATTTTTGATGAAGAGATTTTAACTAATCAGCAATTATTTTTAATTAATTACATTAAAAGAAGAAATTTCTTTTACTAAAAAATTTATCTAAAAAAAAATCGTTCTGAATTCATTTTAATAGAAGAAGGGGAGTTTTTCGGTGAAGAAATTTTAATTAAACACTAATTTTTTCAATTAATTGAAGTTGAGGGTCCACTAATGACAAAAGCACGACCATGAAACCACTTTCCCAGGTCTTACTAATTCGACATTAAGAACATCACATTTTTTAAATAATAATTCTTTTTCTTATAATTTGACTTGAAATAATTATGTTTCTTATTAAAAGCATTTAATTAAACAATAAATGCTTTTAATCAATTCATTTTTAATAAAATTTAGTTTTTATTTTTAATTTTAAACTAATTTTCCTGCGTTCCTCCTATTCATTTATAAAGATTTACTCGATAACGCAAAATTTTTTGTTTAACTTAAGGATCCACTAATGACAAAAGCACCACCACGTAACCAATTTCTCACATCTTATTAACACGACTTTAAGAACACTATATTTTTTAAATAATAATTCTTTTTTTATAATTTGACTTGAAGCAATTAGATTTCTTATTAAAAGCATTTAATTAAACAATAAATGTTTTTAATCAAGACATTTCTACTAAAATTTAGGTTTAATTTTTAATTTTAAACTAATTTTCCTGCGTTCCTTCTATTCATTTATAATTTACTCGATAACGTAAAATGTTTTGTTTAACTTAAGGATCCACTAATGACAAAAGCACCACCACGTAACCAATTTCTCACATCTTACAGATACGACTTTGAGAACACCACATTTTTTAAATAATAATTCTTTTTTTTATAATTTGACTTGAAGTAATTAGATTTCTTATTAAAAGCATTTAATTAAACAATAAATGTTTTTAATCAAGACATTTCTACTAAAATTTAGGTTTAATTTCTAATTTTAAAGTAATTTTCCTGCGTTCCTCCTATTCATTTATATAGATTTACTCGATAACGTAAAATTGTTTGTTTAACTTAAGGATCCACTAATGACAAAAGCACCACCACGTAACAATTTCACATCTTACAGACACGACTTTAAGAATACCACATTTTTTAAATAATAATTCTTTTTTATAATTTGACTTGAAGTAAGTAGGTTTCTTATTAAAAGTATTTAATTAAACAATAAATGTTTTTAATCAATTCATTTTTACTAAAAGTTAGGTTTAATTTCTAATTTTAAAGTAATTTTCCTGCGCTCCTTCTATTTATTTATATAGATTTAAGCAATTTTACTTGATAACGTAAAATATATTTTTTAACTTAAGGATCCACTAATGACAAAAGCAACTAATTTCTCACATCTTTTAAACACGACTTTAAGAACACCACATTTTTCATGATTTTAACTTTTATCTATTACCCACGTCTTATAATCGAAACTCGCCTAATCGAGTTTTCCATACCAAACTCCCCTAAAATTTTAAATTTAAAAATAAGTCTCATCACTTCCCTTAATTAAGGTTCTCTTCTTCTTCTTCAGATTCTTCTGTTTTATTTTCCCCTTTTATATTGTTTTATCAGTCGAGAGTTCAGATTAAGAAGAGCGTGTTGCTCCCTCATTTGACTAATAAAAGGATCCTCCGCGGCCATGTCTAATTGCATCACGTCCTTGCCTCCTTTCTGTGGAAAAAGAAGCGCTATTTTTAACCTGCGATGCGGCCTAATGGGATTGGAAGGCCGTAATAGCCGCAGTGCATTAAGATGTAGCGAACAAAATGATTAAAGGTGTCCATAAACAAGAGAGAAATCAATGGAAACTACACTCGGATAATTGTCCGCCTGGGTGGAA
>BGPR01025733.1:0-22119 GCA_013235015.1 Araneus ventricosus
TGAAAAAGAGATCCAGTGTTCATAGATTTAGTTACCCATTCGGAAAAGGCTCATTTAGTGAAAAAGAGATTCAGTTACCCATTCGGAGAAGGCTCATGTTTGTGAAAAAGAGATCCAGTGTTAATTAGATGCAGACAGTTCTATTAACAATTCACTTATTTTTGATGATGACAAAATGATCAAAAGCGTATATGGGGAATGAGAAGGGATAGGAGAAAAAGATGAAAGTGACATAGATGGAATCGATGATGAAACCTCACAACATATAGGGTCAAATTCTGAAAATCTTGAATGAAGAAAAGCGAAGGAAACTACCATGTCATCACACTAAGAAATTCCTAACTTAAGGTGCAATAAGTTGGAAAGACCTGATCAACGGATTTCGCTTGCTATGAGCAAGAAATTTGCATATACATTTCTAATTATAAGGAAGCGATGTCGATCAGTAGTCGTCAGATAACAGAGTTTTCTGCTCATTTGTAGGCGCTCAATGACGAAATGAACCTACATCATTTGAGTTTAAAATTCTGAAAATAACAGTAAGCACTCGTGTTAAGTTGCGCAGTTACTATCTATTTTTTAAGGAAAAAAGTGGTAAATATTTTATTTTCTAACACTGCATTGGAAAAAAATAGAAAATAAATAAAGAACACGAAAATTCTTTATATGGAGTATTAAAAAGGTACGAAATTTATTTTCTGGAAATATTTAATTGTAAAACTGAGAAGAAATGCGATCAAAATTTCCACAGTTGACTTACGATGGTTATTATGATATGCAATTGTTGGAAAATTAATCGTAACAACCATTAAGTTACAAGGTAGGCATTTAACGACGCAAGATATGAAAAAGATTTATTTTCTGTATTTTAGTTGCAATGTTGGCTATCAAGATAAAACATGTGTTCCGCATGTATGTTGTGTAAGTTGCATTGTGACACCTTAAAACGTCGAGATCTTTTCTCAATAGCCAAACAGGCGTATTTGCTCCCTGGCTTAAACTGATCTAATTAAAGCCAGCATTATGGCATCAAATATGAAGACGCCAAACGGAGTCAGAGTGCCAACAAAATCCTTCTTCTCACAATTCAACCTCATGAATCTCAAATACGGACCAAACATCACTGGAATCATTTTTCAAGCATCGAATTTTTTTAACACAAGTCATTTATTGTGGAGTATATTTAAGATATTGCGTTGCTATTTGATTCTTAATAGTCCTTGACCATTCAAACCCACCACACTGCAGAGTTTTGAAATGCTGTAGTTAAAAAATTCTTCCGTATTTGCTCTTAGATCCATACCTAATATTGATTAATCGAATCGTCTATTTACTTTCTCGTATTGGATGCATGCAGATAAACAACATTTCAATTGTTAAAAATAATACCTTTGATGAATTTACATGTTTTAAACCTCCCTGGTTCGTAAAGACTACTTTTGGAATTCTGTCTGACTGAAGACGATAACTAAAAAGCATACAGTGCTAGAGTGATGAAATTTTGAAAGCGATCATTACTCAAAAGACCAGATTTCTTTCTCTACGCTCGGTCTGTTCGATCTTGTTCACTTAAACTGGGTAAGCCAAAATCACGATACATAAGTCAAATGCACGATAATGAAGTTTCGCTGATGGTTTTATAACCCCATTAGTATAATATTTGGCAGATCAGATGTTTATCATTTCAAAGCGAGAAAGCTGTTTCGTTGTTAAAGAGTTAAGGAATTTTTAACATGATCGGGAATGTGAATGCATTATTTGAATCGTGCAACATAACATGCATAACATAATAAATGCTATAGGATTCAAATTTTCAACACACTTCAATGTGAAAACGTATCGGAGTGTTTTCCCCCTGTCTTCCTCGCTTAACACAACTAGTTACGGGACATGTAACTAACACAATAGGAAGAATTTCGTGGCTCATACTGCAGGGAAGAAAAGTGAGCTCTGATATTGGGCATCTTCCTTTCCATTCTAAAATTTGATGCAGATCACCAACAATTTTAGCGGCAAGGCCACAGACAATATATTTTTGTCTAAACCGTGGAGTTCTCGAGTTATCACATTCACATAAACCACAATATACAGAGCGACGAACCGTTGAGAAGGTTCACCAATATTTGATGCAGGCATACAATTCAAAAGAAAGAACTACGTACAAAGTTCCATTCCTCTAACTATTTGCATTTTTCAGTTATCGTGTTCACATGGACCGACGAATACATAGATTTCGTGCTGACAGACTTCGAGCTAACTTCCACATTATTCATTTTCATAGTATCACAATGTGTTATGAATTCAATAACGTAAATTTTCAATTAATTCCAATGAAAATTCATGGAGCATTACCTGTTTCAACAGCTCATGAACATATTTACTTTCCGTGAACGTGGTAAACATTATAAAAAAGTTACTTTGTTAATTTCCTACGCTCTAGAAAGAAGAGCGCTTCAAATGTTATTCATGGCCCAACAAAAAGTGATTGAAAATTGCAGGCTATTAGAGAGATCTATATGCCGTTTTGTTCCATGAAGATACCGGTATCTGTTTCAATTTCATGTTTTACACTGAAGTAATGTGTAAAAATATAACTGAAACTTTATACGGTTAAGAGGAAGCTGTTTAGTGCTATACTAGTAGCTCTGTGAAGACACCAAAAATTGAAAAAATCTAAGACCTGGTCTTCATCGAAATCTTTAAAGTTTTATCCAATGACATCATTCATTTTGAAGACAATATTGATAACAGGGACACCAGGCATCATAATTTATATCTCGTCTGCAATTAAATCTTAAACCAATCAATACACAATATTTCACACCTATGCTATGAAGAAATGTTACTTCCGTAATTGCAAAGCAAATACATTAACTTATTAATAAAGTTGAAAAAAATTTTACACTCAAGAATGAATAGTCTTCGATTTTCATAACATGAATCGTTTAAAAATATACTTTTAAGAAAAAAATATAAAAATATTAGATTAATTAATCACTATTAAAAGAATTACGATTAATTGTTTGCTTTCATCAGTATTAACGTTATTACATTTAAAAGTCTGCTTTTGTTAGCATTACCAAGATACAATTACATGTCTGCTTTCATGAGTATTAACAAACTTACTTTTATTTGTTTGCTTTTAACAGAATGAACTAAATGTCTCGCCCTTACCGAAATGATTCAAATGTATTTATGATGCCAAAATCGCCATTGCCTCACCAAAATATTTAAACCTTTAAAACGGCCACCATCTCGAAACGGAATCTAAAACTACCTATGCATTGAAACCTTTAAACGCTCATTGAGATTTAAAAATATTGAAACCGTTACACGTTCATTAAACTTTCATGTACGACGTTCTCCATGACGTTTATTAAATCGAATGACGGCGCTGTCATGAAATCGAATAACTCCTTACCTCATGACTGCGTATATAACAAAACTATATGCGATGAAATGCTGAACGCTCCACTTGAGATAGAGACATCTAGAGTGTCTCAAAAAACATTGTTCCCCAGGGTTTTTCCCATTCCTTTTGGACCTAATAGGGAGTATATGAAGTTTCAGCCCTCTAAGTTATCAGAAGGGTTGGCTCGAAAAGCCCTCAAATTTGTAAAAAGTTCTTAAAATGTAATATTTTAAGCAATTTTATATGGTAAAAATGCCTTAAAACTGGCTTAAGCATGGCCCTATAAAATGTTTACTAATATTTTGAGTATAAATATTAAGTTACACAATGCTTAGCATGTTTTAAAATATATATAAAACAGGTTAATATCTGTAAAATGTCCTTTAACAATAAAACATTTTTCATATTTACAAAAATATTATCATAACCTTAAGGAATAACTTTTTATTAAAAAATACAAATTGGTGTAGTGCACTAGTTAAGGGTAAAAGATGAAACTTAACCTCGAGTTTGGAGCAAGTTGCCTCAAATTGGAAGAAAACAGCCTCTTCATTCGTGACCTTGCAAATGAAGACAAATATTATAAAAAGAAATTAACTGATGATAATGAACGGAAAACATCCGCTACTAAAAGAAAATGAAAATTTGAAAGTCAAGAATCAACTTTTGCTTATGTTGATTTTGAATTCCAAATAAACAATAGAACTGCCTAAAAACCCATTTACAGGCCTAAAATAACTCAAATATCAGATTGATTAAAACTTTCACTGAATCAGCGAAAAGGTTTACTGGCTTCTTTAGCTAAAGAGGGTGGTTTTAATATTTTTGAGCTGAGTCTTAGTCGTGAAACTGAGAGAAGAATAAGCAAAGAAGTTTGAACCGATATAACCCAAAACATAACGCCAAAAACTATATGTATAATTAAAATATATATAAATAATTATTCATTATAATTAATATTATAAAACTAATATATAATTTTTCGGAGCCAATAACGAATATTTCTGAAGTTTTTAACCACGTGATATGCACAAGACACTGAATGTTCCTACTAGATATGAAAAAAATTCTGAAAGATTCGTTATTGATTGCGAAAAGTTGAGTATTTTCTTCCTCTTTGAAATTTCAAAGAATTGAGATGGTTAGTGTTGGTTGTTAAAAGACAATTTATTTCCTTTCCCACTTTTTGACGTAAACTTACGTCCCTCCGTAGTGATCTAATGGGGTGTCAGGAAAGGAAAGAATTATGACGCTTTTCGTAGTAAAGGTAAACGCTTATAGCTCCGCAACCAAATAACATAGAGAGTTGGTTTTAGTTTCAATTAACACATAAAGGTAGACATTGAAGATTGCCAAAAGAATTTTAGACTTTGGAATTATGGTTTAGTCATAGTCGAGTTGCAAAGTTGGTGAAAATCACGAAGAATTTTCATGACGTTACAGCGACCGATGCGCGCGCACGCAGTGAAATCAAGTTTGCTCATCGATCAAGAGTTCGATGTAGATAAAGACGTACCGATCATTATGATGGGAGGCTGCAATATAGACGCGAAGAGAAACGAGAAGGCATTTGATTTTCTTAAACATCATTTTAATCTCAATATGGTTTCTGCAAACTATCCAAGTACATTAGGCAATTCGTTCATCGATCTCACGTTCACGCGAAATATTACTCAAGATTTATTGAATCATGTTTGCTATTTCTAGTACCATCGTCCGATTTTAGGTAAGACAAGTTACTAACTGAAATTGTATCAAATATTAATAACATGAATAAATATATTGGATTAAAAACAAAATTTTTTTTCGCGGAGAAAACCCCCCAAAATCACGAATCAGTCACATAAATTGAGAGTTACAAAGAGCTACTCCAGTCACATAATCTCAGAGTTACAAAGAACTATTCCAGTCAATAATCTCAGAGTTACAAAGAGCTACTCCAGTCACATAATCTCAGAGTCACATAGAGCTACTTTAGTCACAGAAAGTCACAGTTGAGTAAGGTAAGTAAGTTTACTTTCGCAGAGACAGCCTCCCATCGAATTTTTTTCTTTTTTTTGTAATTCACGCAAGTGACGAACCACTTGGCTTCTAGGTTAACTTTCCAGCGGGCGCGCGTAAGTGAGATATATACTAGAGAAGAAATTCGTTTAATATCTTCTTACGAGAGGATGCTACCAAAGAACGGTTTTCGCTATTCTTCCAGCTCCTTTCGACGAACTGTCAGTCATCGTTTGGAATTCGAGACGTTAATAAGACTGAGAATCTGCTATTTGAATTTCAGAGATACACGCGACCATTGCAACGAAAAGACTGTGAGAGTGACTTCTTGCTTTCAATATCTAAATTCAATTTTATTTTTACTTCCATGTTATTTATACCCCCAAGAATATCAAAAGCTCATCTAACTGAGAATTTTGGAGGTCCCCAAAATCAGCTATTGTAATAACATGCTCATCGAGAGACCTAGGATCTTCTTCAAAAGCTCTTTCCATCGGATCCATAATATTTTTTCAGAGATATTTCGAACAAAGATTAAATTAAATATACCCCATAGACTTCTCAAAATACTTAATAGCAATGACTAAAACTCTTCTCCAAAAGTCAAGAGAAGTAACTGCTAGGTGGAAGTGAATTCTAGAGAGGTAATATTGATATGAGACAAAATTTTCTGATTGGATAAAATTAGAATGTTGGAAGCAACGGCAACGCGGTTGAAATTACGGAGTTCCGCTTTGTGAGAAAAAAGCACTTGCACCTCCACATCATATTTTGGAAAAAGGAATTCATAATTTAGAGGTTGACATAACCTAAAAAAGAAATTGGAATTATTTGGAAAAGAGAGAAAAATGTTCTCTGACTGCTTACAAAAGCAATGGAAAATAAAAGGAAAGAAACAGAGAATTTTTTTATCGAAATGTGAATGGTTGGAAAGTAATAACGTATTCTTACGCCCGTAGACTCATAAAATGGCTGTAATTTGGTTTTTATAACGAAGTTGCATGTTCCAGCATGCATAAGAATTGTTAGCGTCTTCGTTTTATGGTGAAGCAACAAAACAAAATAAATAATAAAATTGTTGCACCATGCCCCGTTCATGTTCCTTCATGTAGACAATTCAGTATATGCGGAATCCTAACTAATCGTTTTCGTTAATAAAAAATGCATTTTCAATAACCGCGCTTTATTCTCTAAGGTAATGAAAGATGTAGGGAATTTTTATGTATTATCACCGAATCATTCACATTCGTGAATTAATAATGTTTTAATACTTCTGCGAATTAGTTCAAAACTATCAAAGACATTCATTGCTTTATTAATCCTTCTTTAGTTAGTAATAACTTAATTAGTCATCATTAATCATTTCATTCAGTGGCGTAGCGACCGGGGGGGCAAGAAGGATATAGATGCCCCGGGCGCCCCTTTTAAGGGGCTCATTTGTACCATTTTTGAAAGCAAAACATAATGAGGGGGTTTGAAAATAATGCCATTCCTTTGGCGTCATTAACGCTTGCTATGCCACTGATGACAACTGGAAAAAAAAACATATTATTTTCCAGGCATCACGTATTCTCGTTACACCACTGGCCCATGGTTGCAAAACTTTCGTGCTCTTTTGTCACTTTTTAAAGTCAAATACTATGAGGGGCCGAAAAAGAGGCCATCTCCCGGGGGGCCGTTTACACAATCCTAGTCGCTTATGATGGCGAGGAGGGCAAAAAATCATATTATGCCCTGTGAGCCACTTACCCTAACTATGCCACTATTTTCATTCATCAATCACAGAAGAAATATCTCCCAATGCACTTTTCCCTGAAAAACAATTTAAATTCCTCCGCGCAGAAACGGCACCACTCTCAGATTCCTCCGCACAGAACCGGCATAATCCTATACTACTCACCTGTCCATTATTACAATATGAGGCACAAACCATCACTGCCCCACCATCTTGTCTACGTCGAAGAAAGCGCCAAAACTCATATGAATATGATGCCCAGCCGTCTGGCCAATGTAGATTCCACTTTCTTTCATCGCCGAATATCAATGAACGTCACTACTTCAGACTATTGATACCAGATTGAAAAAACGTTTACATTTCTTCATTCTTTCGCCTCAAACACTATTTCATTTCCCTTTTCATATTTATGTTATTAATTTTTAGAATAATAAAGATATTTTTCGGTCACCTTCTATTTTTAAAGCTAACATGTTAGTCAGAGTTTTGCTACGGTTGCTTTTTAATCTCGATCGAACACTTCTATTGGGAAAAGAAATACAAAATATCTCTTCTCTTCGAAAACGAGTGCAAGCGAATATGCACTTTGTTAAAGTGGAAGGACAGTTAAGACACATTCAAAGCAAAGAGAAAAAAGCAGTAAATTATATGCGCTTAAAACCTATTTAGAAAGTGGTATTTGATAAAGACTGATCTGTTGATACAATGCATATGTATTACAAAGTCTTTTTCGGGAATTAGTTCAAACATTTCCAATTAAAATGCATAACCATGTATTATGCATTATATTATATTAAGTGGGGTTTCCACTAAATTGGAATATGTATAGGATTAGAAGTGAGATATAATTATAAATTTAACGAATTTTCAATACTTTTAAGCAATATAGCTTAAATTACAAATGTTTGTTAATTTTGTTGAAATCGATTTAACTTTATTTAATAATTAAGAACAAAATTAACACAGAACAATTTCTGAGACCATCAGCAGAATATTTGCTATCGACCAATTTAGGAAATTATTTGTTCAGAAATTTCATTATCGTATTGTTTTCTTGGGCTTTTCTCTGATTAAATTTTATGCTTTTCTGATTTGTCCGTGGAGTAGCAGATTGATGGCAGTGGTAATAATATCTAATAGTGGCTTATAATATCTAACATCTTTCAAGTACTTACAGACTCCTTCATGAAGATACTACTCGGCATGATGAAAGAGATGAAAACCGGACAAGAAAAGATGAAAGCTGGATTGGAAAAGAAAATGGAAGATGGGCAGGAGGGAATGGAACAAGTTCAAGAAGAAATTAAAGATCTAATCCGAGCTCGCAAAGATCTGAAAGCACACGCAGAGAGTCAAGTAGAAGGAATCAAGGATCACGTTAACGGATGCATAGGAAGAATAGAAGAGGAAGTCCAAGGTGTGAAATTAAAGATTGAAGAAGTAGAAGGAGAGATTCATATGAAGATAGAGGAACTGAAAAGCGAAGTTCAAGAAAAGATGAGCGACCTAGAGAGAAGAATTAATGATCTTGAACTTAGACCAAACAATTTCCCGGCAAATCCAGAATTCATGCATTTCCGACCGAGAGTCAAACCCCTGACATTCGACATGCAAACTTCATGGATTGTTTTCAAGACTCAGTTCGACGTTGTGAACTCGACAGACGGATGGACAAATTTTGAGAAAACCAGTAAACTTGTGACCTCTCTCCGAGGATCAGCTGCAGAGGTTCTTCAAGGAATACCAGCTGATAAGTTGATGGATCTAACGACCATTGAAAATGCTCTAGAATCTCGATTTGGAGCCAGCCATCTCACGCAGTTTTACAGAACTGAACTGAAAACAAGGCGACAGAGGCCACGAGAAAGTCTGCAAGTATTGTCCGCCGATGTGGAGCGACTAATGAGCAAGTGCAGAGGGAGTAGGTGATTACCTCTAACCAGTAAAACAAACATACGGCTGTCTTGCTAGGCAAAGGCTGCCTTTTCTGAATAAAGTCCCTGAAGAAGGACTGGAAGTGTCCGCACTTAGTGTAAAGAAAAATTGGTCTCTACTTAGAAGGATCGATTTGTGGTATCCAGTGTTTGATATGGGTGGATACAGGTGAAAACGTCACTCTTTTAAGAACAGACTTGACACAAAAATTCAAGGAACAACTTATTTACACGGCTCCTAGCATTTCTTTTAAGATCGCTAGTGGTGAAGAAACAGAAATACATGGCAAACTGGATGCATCCTTTGAATGTGGATCAAGAAAATTTCATCACAGAATCTACGTAGCTGACATCACCGATCCCTGTATTTTCGGCCTGGAGCTTTTGT
The DNA here is from genome assembly GCA_013235015.1 of Araneus ventricosus. Taxonomy (NCBI): domain Eukaryota; kingdom Metazoa; phylum Arthropoda; class Arachnida; order Araneae; family Araneidae; genus Araneus; species Araneus ventricosus. The sequence continues at coordinate 9,471 of BGPR01025733.1, forward strand.
TTTCAGCCAGTGCACAACATTCAAAGTCATGCTCCGTATTGGCCAAAAAGAGACCTCTAATACCAGCAAGATCAGAATGTCTTAACCAGGTAGTTCCCGAAGTTTCTGGACAGTTCAAATATGCCGTAACGGACTTTCCTAGCCAAGTCTCTCCGGAAGATATCCTCGTGGCGGCCACACTCGTTGATTTGGAAAGGAAAGTCATCCCCGTTAGAGTTCTGAATCTGAAAAATAAACCCAAGATTCTGGACAAAGGAGCTGTTACTGCGACGTATGAACTAGTGATAGATATCGTTGTTCGTCCTCAAGAATTTTCTGGAGCACAACATCTCCTTTAACTTCGGGAAATCTTGAAGGACTTAATGAAGATCAGATAACAGAAGAAAAGAAATTACTTAAAGAATTTCAGAACTTGTTTTCAACCTGTAACGCTGATGTCGGCCACTGCAATATAACACAAAATAGAATTAATACAGGTGACCATTCACCAATCAAACAATATCCCAGACGTTTGTCTCTTACAGACGAAGCAGAGCGACTAGTTAAAGAAATTTTTGACAATGGAATAATCGAGAAATCGTCAGGCCCTTGGGCTTCGCCTATTCTTCTTGTTAAAAGGAAGGATGGGTCAACAAGAATCTGTGTTTACTACAGGAAATAGTACGAAATTACGAAAAAGGACAGTTATCCTCTACCACGAATAGACGACACCCTGGAAGCTTTGAACGGAAGCAAACAGTTCACGACACTGGATTTGAAAAATGGATACTGGCAAGTTGAGATCCGACCTGAAGATAGAGAAAAGACAGCCTTCACCACCGGACAAGGACTTTGGCAATTTAAGGTAATGCCTTTCGAACTTTGTAACGCTCCTGCAACGTTTGAAAAGAATAATGAAAACAATATTAAGTGAACTATCTTCTGAAGCCTGCTTAATGTATTTTAGAGGAGAAAATTAAAGTAACAGTCCATTGACATCGTACAGAGACAGTACACGATCTCCGAAGTTTCCTTGGACTGTGCACTTATTATCGTTATTTTGTAAAACATTTATCCACAATAGCAAGACCTCTACATCAATTAACTGAAGCTAAGCGGGTCTTTTACGATTAACATTTCATGATTGTCTAATTTCATAAAATTATCATCCCTTATTGCCGAAAAGCCACAGTAGATGTTAATTTTTGTTTTATATGGTAAGGTGGGGACAATGGATAGACGCGCATAACACTGGCAGCCTAATACTCTTTAAATACTTGCAAAGTTAATTTCCGAATTAACTTTACAAATACTTAATTAACGAAAGATATATCCAATATTGTATCAACAACACTAAATATACCTTCTCACTAAACATCGATCCGATTACCAGCCGCAATAGAGAAGTTGCCGAATTTGGAAAAGAGTTACCAATGAAAGGAAGAAATTTTGCTAGCTAAATATAAAACTCGAGATACTTACTCGATGCAAGCTAGTGTGTGTAATTTTAAAATTATAATAAAAATAATTAGATGACTTTAAAGATTACATTAACGAGCTTTAATTTCCATTGGGTTCCATTTTTTTAATACAGAAAAGTTGTAATGGAGTGTCCAGCTTCAACATTTCAAAAATTGATTTTAAGCAACTGAATACTAGGTCTTGGAAACTGGGTATCCAGTATCCTGCTTCCCCTGAATTTCGAAATAAATTTTGCACCTCTGTCTTCAAAAATTTATGTCTATCAACATACCCATCATATAACAGAACTTCGACTAGATAAAGAAAGTAGCTATTCAGGATATAACTATGATCATAACTGTAAGGTCTGATAAAACACTCCAAAATAAACAGCTTTCACTATACAATATAGGAGAGGAAAGCAGGCGGCGACTCGCTGTAAGACGCTTTCTATGGAGTGGCGTATAGCAGCATTCGTATTTGGGTGATCTGGTAAAATTTTACCGCTTCTACGACAGCGAGCGTCTCAGTATCAGACGTTCGAAATGCCAGAATTCCTCCAGAGTTTACGCTGTTCGGTCCCTCACCAATGTTATGTCTGTATTGCAGATTGTGGTAGGGTGCCTCGCCCGGCAATTGCATTCTTTTCGAAGAGGTCGATACAAATAGTTTGTGTTCAGAACCGGTTCAGCGCTTGAGGAATGTGGTCGGGTGCTTTTTTGCTCGCCACATATCTAAGTTAATCAGCGTTGCTTTTTGTTTTTATTATGTGAATGTTGCCTGGCCGTATTGGCCTTCTCAAGAGCTTTGATGTTACTTCAGTATTTGTGAGTTGAATCCTTTATTTTTCGAATTACTTGCTTTTTGCTAATTGCTGCATTAAGCCTAGAACTTGCATACGCCCCCGTTGCTAGGCAACGGTTTCATCACGTGACGCCTTTTGATTGTTTGCTTGCTGCATCATCTAGTCTTACTTGACTTATTGTTTTTTGCCTCCGTGGATTTCTCCTGCTGTTTTTCGGCAGTGGACCATTCTGGCAATTTTTGCTGAAATCACTAAAATTGTGGAATTTTTTGCATTTTCGGGCATCTTGTGGCCTCTTTATCCCATCCTGAAAATTGGGTGTGATTTGGACCGGCCGATCTCGAGAAACCTCATTTTTCGGAGAAAATTTCAGAAGTACCCACGGCACCTCCCAGCTTAAGTTTTGGTGTTGACTTCTGCTGTTGCCTGGCAACGGTTGAATTGCTTGCCATTGCTTGTTTGATTGGTTGTGGTGCTGCTTGACTGATTGCCTGTGCCGTTGTGGATTTCTCGGGCTCTTCTATCCGGATGGACCCTATGGTGTTTTCTCGTGGACTTACTGGAATTTTTTGAAACTTTTTGCATTTTCGGGCACTTTGTGATCCCTTTATTACCTACTGAAATTTCGGCGAGCTTTCGCCCTCCCGTTTTCGAGAGACGCTGTTTTTGACCAACAATTTCAGAAGCACCCACGGCACCATTTTGCTCAAGTCCTGATCTTGACCTCATTTTCGTCTAAATTTTTGCCTTGCTGTGGACTTCTGTTCTCTATATGGCTTTATCCTGTTGAATGGTTGTTTACTATATATTTTATTTGCCTGTAACCATGGATCCTCTGTGTCCCACTCGTTATGAGTAAAGGGAACAATTTTGTTGATAATTTGAGTAAAAGCCTATCACCAAGTTTTATTATGCCAAAGCCTGTAGATACGTCTACAATTGCTGATGCTGGAGCCAAGACCACTAAGGGTCCCGGGACTGGTTCTCAGTCGAGAGTCATTCCCAATATTGAAGACATTTTTAAGAAAGTTAACAATTTGAATTTAGATAAAGATTTAACTGAGTTTCTGGTTTCCAGTCTTCAAGATTTGTCCAAACTTTTCATTGCTAAAGCGAGAGACATCAGGGCCGCCGTCCGGGACGGTATTATTGAAAATTTTATGTTACCTATTGTTGATAAATTTGCTGGAAGGAAAACTTCCCTTATGGCTACAATCTTTGATTTGAAAGCTGAAAATGTTGATACCGACCTGGTCTTTTATCAAGCCAAGGTCCGGGAATGCGAGAACACTATTGAAGGCTTAAAGGCTAAACTACAACTTGTTAGTACAGACCTTAGTGATGCCAAAGATGAGTTGAAGAAGACGTCAAGTGCCCTGGTAGAAACTGCCAAGGAGGTACGTACCTTAATTGATCAACCAAGGCCTTCGTATACAGAAATGTTAAAGTCAAGCCCTGTTGCATTGTCTAACGCACCAGTGATATCCAAAGGAGATAATCATGCTGTTCTCCTCAGGCCAATGAAGCCCTCTACCTCGGAGGAAAATATAAAAGTCATTGAAAATGTTCTCACAGCACGTAATTCTGTAACAAGAATTTCTAGAATCGGTAAAGTCAGTCAGGGTGGTCTCATTATTGAGGCCCCCACTGAAGCCGATTTGCAAGCCCTCGAGGCGGAGATTGGCTGTTTACCTAATTTGGAAGAGCGCTTCACAGTTTCACGTCCTAAACGTCGTCGGCCCCAGATTATTATTCTAGGTGTCGATAATTCTATTGATAAGGACCGCCCACTTAAGGGCCTTCTCGCAAAAAACCACTTCTTAGCTGACTCCAAGAACCATGCCTTAATTGACATTATCTTTCCTATTAAAGCTCGCCGAAGCACCAATCGGGGCCGGGTTCTTTCCGAATTTTTAATTTTAAATAATTTCTCAATATGTAATCGTACGGATCTTGGACCTACTTTTAATTAATCAACGGGCCATGGTTTTCCTGACCTGTCCTTGATTTCAACCTCCCACCAACATTTATTGGATGCTTGGTGGATCGATAACAGTGATTCTCTCAGCGATCATAAGCTTATCTGTGTCCAGCTTGCGGGTGATTTTTCTTTTTCTCACGATTTTATTTTTAAAACGAAATTTTCATTAAACAAATTTTCTCATCGATACCGGAAAGGCTTGATCTTCCTAAAAAATTTATTTAAAACGGTTTCCTCAATTGAGGGTATCGACTTATTTTATAAAATTTTTATGGATCTAATGACCAAAGCTGCCTTTGGTACTTTCAAAAAGAAACCTCTAAGGTATAAGAAAATCTTTTCCTTTTGGAATGACACCTTGCGTGTAAAACGTAATCGTGTCACTGCCTTATATCGTAAATATAATAGCCTTAAGAAAAATGATGCACCTGGAGATTCAGTACTTGCCGCGGGCATTATTTATCGGAAAGAAAGATCTGAGTTGAAAAAGCTTATAAACACCACTAAAAGGAAAGCTTGGGAGATTTTCTGTTTGAATTACAATTCTAAGTTTGGTCATACCTTTAAAGTTGCTATAGTAAACTCAAAAGAAATTATAATTTGGACATTAAAATACCAAACAATAGAAATCCTTCAATTGCAGAAAAAGCTAAATGCATGTTAAATCACTTTTTTCCTTTTAAAGATTTATCCAATTTTAATAAACTTTCTTTTCCTTTTCAGTCTTTAAACTGCATTAATATTTTGGACTTAGAAGATTTGTTTACAGGATTAAAAGGTGGTAAGGCCCCCGGTTTGGACCGAATCGACTATAGAACGTGGGCCAAAGTTTTTGAGATGGACAAGTTTTTCTTTTGTAATTTTATTAATTTGTGTTTTAGATTTTCTTATTTTCCTTCTTGTTTAAAGAATGCGAAGGTCTTCTTCCTGCTTAAGCCAGGGAGAGACCATAGCATTATTTCGTCATATCGGCCAATTTGTCTTTTGCCCACTTTGGGCAAATTGATCGAGAGGCTATTTATTAATCAATTTAATTCTTTTATTATTAGGCATAATTTAATTCATCAATTTCAGTTTGGTTTTAGAGAGCTGTCGAACTGCGAGGTGGCTGTCAATTCTTTAATTAGTAAAATTAAGGCCTCTCGGAAGGGGAATCATGTCGCTCTGGTGTCTATTGACGTTAGGGCGGCATTTGATAGCCTCGACTGGGAGGTTCTTTTTCAATTATTTAAAAAATATGATTTTCCCTTTAATATTCAAAATTTTATTTTTTCTTATTTAAAAGATAGACAGGTTTCATATGTTATTGCTTTAGATTTTATTACTGTTGAGGTGTGCCAGGGCTGTCCCCAGGGTTCAGTCCTGGTCCCTCATATTTGGAATTTTTACTTTAATGAGATTTTATATTTGAGTAATGATCACAGTTACCTCCAGGCCTACGCGGATGATCTTGCCCTTCATGTGGTCACCGACTCCCGGAAAAAACTAGAAACTGAGGTATCCTCTTCTTTGGATAATCTTTCGGATAATTTAAAGGTTTTGAATCTTGAAGTGGCCTCTGAGAAGACACTTGTTGTTGTTTTCAGAGGCACACAAAATAAAAATAAGCAAAAGAAGGGATTGGCAACCTTCAAGAGAACCCCAATTTTTAAAATTAAGGGAAGGACTATCCGGACAGTCGACTCCCTTAAATACCTTGGAATTTACATAGATAATCAATTAAACTGGAACGAACCTATTTCTAATTTAAAAATTAAAATTTATAATTTAATTCAAAATTTTCACAGTGTATCAGGTCCTAACTGGGGTGCCGGTGTTTCTCTTTTGAAACACTGGTACCTTTCAGTTATTCAACCAGCATTATTATTTGGAGCGGCAGTCTGGGGTGGTTCCTTCACCAAACAACAGATTTTAAGTTTATTTTTAGTCCAAAGAGTTGCATTAATTAAAATTTCAAAATGTTACAGGACCTGCCCCACTAATGCACTTAATGTTTTTCTAGGGCTTCCTCCCCTCCATGTTGTTGCCCGTTCTCTTTTTATTAAGTTCCGAATTTGGAACGACAGATCTAATGAGTACGATTTCATTAATGTTGATCATTTAGACCATTTTATTAAGATATTAATTTAAATAAAAGAATTATTATTTTTCCACCTCTTAAAAATCCTGATTTTGATATTTACACGGACGGCTCGGGCATTGATGGTAATGTCGGAGCCGCCGTTTGCATCTTTAAAAATAATATTTTATCTCAATCATTTCAATTTAAATTGTCTAATTATAATTCAGTCTTCCAGGCCGAGTTGGCGCCGATTAATTTTGCTGTCGGCTGGGCCTTGGAGGGCGGTTTTAAAGTGAATATTTACACGGATTCCTCTATACAGTTTCTGAAAAAATCAGATGTTAAATCCGGTTTTATTAATGATATTAAATCTAATGTTTTTAGGGCTCTTGGGTTGGTCGGTTTGTCCTGGGTGAAGGCTCATGCTGGTATCCCAGGTAACGAACTGGCCGATCAATTTGCCAAATCAGCTATTACGGAAGGAAATTTCTTGGATATCCCTGCTCCCTATAGTTTTCTAAAGAAATATATTAAAAATATAATTCTAAGTGACTGGCAGCAACATTGGGGGGAATCTGACACTGGTGTCAGGGTCCGTGAATATGTTCCCTTTGTTGATTTTAATTTACTTACTCATAATCGTTATTTGTTATTTTTTATTTTCGGGCATGGACCTTTTCCTGCTTATCTTTTTCGTTTCAAAATTTTAAATAGTCCTAATTGCGTCTGCGATGGCCTGGGGGATCCGGACCACTTCGTGTTCGACTGCCCTCATACTAAGGATTTTCATTTAACTTGTCCATCTGGGATTTTTAAACCTGATTGCTTCTCTAGTGTTTTGAAGAATGTTGGTTCACTGAGGAGGCTTCAGGAAATTTGTGTGATTTCTAACCGTATTTGTAATGAGTTGAAGAGTTTTAATTGATTTCTGTTTTTTGTTTGTTTTGTTTCTCTGGTTGGTCTTGGTTTTGTTGTTTGTTTGCTTGTAAACATTTTTTTTCTATTGCTTGCTTGTTTGTTGTTTTATTTTACTGATTGTTTTTTATTAAATTGACTCTTGGTTGTTTTTGATGATTGGGCCTTGGGTACTTTTCCCGGTTTATTTAAATTTCTTTGTAATTTTTGCATTTTTGGGTATTTAATGGATCCATTGTTTTACTTTGGAATTTTGGTCTGCTTGGCCTGCCAGAATTTGAAGTACTCAGTTTTTGATTAATGATTTCAGAAGTACCCACGGTCCCATTTCATCTAATGTTATTTTATTGCACTTTTTTAATTGATTGTTTGTTTGCTTAAATATTTTGGATAGTTTGTTTGTTTTTTATAATAGTATTTGCTTATACGGTATTTTTGTTGCTTTTGGCGGTTGGGCCCTATAAGTATTTGTCTTGAATTGTAACTGTTTTAAAATTTTTGGGTTCTTAATAGTTGGGTTCTTCCTTTAGTATGTCTTAATATTTATTAATTTGTTATTTATTGACTATTGCCTTTTAGCTAATTGTTGCTTAAAGCTCTGATTTTGTTTAAGCTTCCGTTGCTTGGCAACGGCTTTATCATGTGCCGTCTTTTGATTGATTGTTTGCCACATCACCTAGTGTTACTTGATTGCTTGTTTTTTGCCTCTGTGGATTCCTCCTACTCTTTTTCGGCAGTGGACCATTTTGGTGATTTTTTATTGAATTTACTAAATTTGTAGAATTTTTTACATTTTCGGGCATCTCATGGTCCCCTTATTCTATCCTAAAAATTAGATGTGTTTTGGCCCACCGATCTCGAGAAACCCCATTTTTCGAGAAAAATTTCAGAAGTACCCACGGCACCACCCAGCTTAAGCTTTGGTGTTGAAATCTGCTGTTGCTTGGCAACGGTTGAATTGCTTGCCATTGCTTGATTGATTGGTTGTGGTGCTGTCTGACTGATTGCTTGAACTGCTGTTGATTTCTCGGGCTCTTTTTGCCGGATGGACCTTTTGGTATTTTTTCGTGGACACTGGAATTTCTTGAAATTTTTTGCATTTTTGGGCACTTTGTGACTCCTTATCACCTTCTGAAATTTTGGAGAGCTTTGGCCACCCGTTTTTGAGAAACGCTATTTTTGAACAATAATTTCAGAAGCACCCACGACACAATTTTATTTATTATTGACTTTTTGCACATTTAGACTGATTGGTTGCTTGTTTAATTTAACTTATTGTTTGTTTGTTCATGGTTTAATACTTTGCTGATTATTTTCTGTTAAAATGGTATCTTTCGGCCCTACCTAGTTACTTTAATGGTTTGCTTGTGTGTATTAGATTGCTATGTTTTATTTGATTGTTTGTTTTTTACTTTATTGATTGTTAACGTTACTGGAGCTTTCTTCGGTTGTTCTTGGTCTATTTATGTGGCTGTAATTCTTATGCCTTGGTTTTGTTTGTTTTTATATATATATATTTTTTTGGTATTATATTCAATTCTACGATTGTACTGGTGTGCTTGTTATCTTGCACGGGACTTTTGGGGTTTATAACCTCTGCCCCCTACCCACGGGGCGTTGTAAATATATTCTGTGTTATGTGTTTGTTTGGTTTCATGGTTGTTTGTTATATGCAGTAATTTTTGTTTTCCTGTAATAGTTGATTCACGGCTCTTGCCCCAATTGGGCTATGTAGTAAATCATGGTATCTTGTTTTAAATTTTTGTTATTGAATTGTAATTATTGTATTTTGTTGTATTTTAATTTTGTGTTATTAGATACTTCCTGTTTTTGTTTAACAATCTGCAATTTGGTAGTTTAGGCCGCCCATAAGGTTCTTTTACTGTTTATATGAAGGTTTTGATATCCATCGCAACTTTCTGTGTTGTTTATTATTGATACTTACTGTTGTTTGTCATTATGAATTTTATTTGTTATTTGTAATATTGTTAAATTAGTGTACAATTGATATGTATTTATTGACAAATGATGTATATTGATATATTTTGGAATTTTCTGTTATGGTTTAGTTGTGTTTGAGCCCTTCAATTATTGTACTTTGTATTTTTTCAAGATAACAAGCACACCAGTACAATCGTACAATTGAATATAATACCATATATTTATATATATATGTAACGTCGTTCCGTTAAGTGAAGTGTAGCGGTAGTTGAAGAAGATTGCAGTCGTTAAATGTCTAAAACATTTTATTCCATTTAGAAGATAAGCAAAATCAAATAAGTTATAGAGTACTCAATATTATATTAAGATTAAACGTTTAAAATATTAGGAGAATATTAAATCCATGGCCTGGAGTGGAGAATTACGCCGAAAAACGGCGTGACTGCTCAATACGTTACATGATTACGAAAAGAGGAAATTACGCAGACGCGGAGAGTTTTTAAAAGACCAAAAAGGGGAAAGTATCGAAGTTGAGGCTCTAGAAGCAGTGCGACTCTTGCGAGTCTAGTTAGAGTAGAAGTGTTTTGTCATAGGATTGAAGTAGAAATAATTCGTTCGTAATTAAAAAATATCTCTCGTTAAAAAGGATTTATTTTAAATATAGGAAAAATTTCTAAGTCATTACATATATATATAAACAAACAAAACCAAGGCATAAGCATTACAGCCACATAAATAGACCAAGAACAACCGAAGAAAGCTCCAGTAACGTTAACAATCAATAAAGTAAAAAAAAACAATCAAATAAAACATAGCAATCTAATACACACAACATTCCTTAGTTTAATAAATGCTGTCTTGGGGGCTGGGTGCCCGGGGTTCCTCTTCCGTGTTGGGCTGGTTCTCTCTCCCCGGCTGCCCTTGTGGTGTCTTACACCCAATAGGGTAGGCTGGCAGTCGTGGGTTGGGTAGATTGTAGTAGCTCGTTTTAGCATTCGTGGGAAGTTTCTTTGTCCTTCATTCTTCTTCTTTATTTTCTTCTCCATTTTCAGAAATAAGGCGTCAACTAGCGGCTCGCCGCTGGCTTTTGGATTATACGGTGAATATTGTTTGTTTTGACGAGGTCTTCTGGTGAGTCGATGGGCGTCTCGCAAACGAAGCTCATGCTTTTCAGTTTTGCCTAGAGAAAATAATCCAGACGAAACAGATCGGAAGATCTGGGAAGCCAAGCGAAGGCTCACCGCGACTAATACATCTTTTCGAAAAGGCAATGTGTTTGTGCGAAGAACGAACCCTTCATCACAAGTTGCCTGTGTAGGCGGATCTGGTACCTCCCCCATTAGCACAAGATATTGCACGATATCCTCACGATGTTATTCGATATTCTGAATACCGCACAATATCTCGAGGATATCGTAGCAATATTGTACAGCATCTTGTGCTAATAGGGTCCCTGCATGTTTCTCGCTCCTGGTAAGGTCTTTCCTCTTTTACGGCATTGCCTTTTGCACTTCATGTACATAAGGTGAATTTCTGCCTTTTCCACATTCGAATATTGCTGAATCTCTTCCAATAAACAGCAGTTGAATGACGGGTGCTGCTAAAGCGATGCTTTTATCCATTCCGTAGAAAGCACCCTCACGTGACTTGCATCTTCATTTCTGCCCCTACACTGTTTGGTAAAAGTTTGCTTTCGAGAGTGTTATTACCCCTTGGAGTTCTGACCATCAGTTTAGTGACATCCTGCACATCTAAATCCTCTGTTCAGTGAAATGAAAAACAAAATAGTAACAATCCAATAACTTTTACTGATACTTATACTAACTTAACAAATGTATCAGCCATAGATTTTTATTCATATTGAACATTGAAACTGACAATGAACAATTGAGCTCAAAACTCAATTAACGGACTTTTGTGGAAGAGAAGTGGAAATTACAAACAAGAGTTAGATAGAAAGCATCATTTTTGGGAAAATTAAGATTTCGTGGGATTGTAGATCTCAAGGGCTAATGATCCTTTTAAACGTAAGAAGTTTCGTGTAAACCTTATTTATATTATGTCAAAATCGGTTTAAAAATATATTAACAGCCTGTGCATTGGATATATTACATTCGCCATTTTGAACAAAATGGTTTTGAATACGCTAGTGAGCTAGGAAAACGAATATAAATACAGATTGTCCGAGTAAAACAATTTTTACTCAAAAAATTAATATTAAATATACTAAAAATTAAAAAGAAATGCGGTTTGCGCCAAAATAATAAAGAAGTCCCACAGTTGTTTTTCTAAAATCAGTATTCTGAGGTAGATGGCGCTTGTTACTTAGCAGCTGTAATTTGAAACGAAAATGGCGACCGCTTATAGAGAAAGCGCATTGTGTATTGTTGTTGTCAGAGAAAAAAACATCAAATAATCAACATCAATGCAAATCCATTTTCGCCTGAGGTAATATAGAAGTCCACCGAGTGTGGCTGCTGAAGTTTAAAGAGACATGGAATGTTAAAAAAATACATTGCGGGAAATGAAGCATACACTTGGCATTCTTCCTGCTAATAAATCCCAAGTCTAGTTAAATTGATTGCAATCGAAAAGAATGTTAGATTTCTACTTTCTTTTACCTTAGACAGCATTCATTTCTAGTTTTCCCAATTTCGTTACTAATGTTTAGAATAATAAAGATCTTTGTTGGACACCCTGTATAAAAAAGGAAAATATATTAAACTTGGTGCTGAATGAAGTATGATACACACACGATTTATTATTCAGATAAATATATCTAAATGAAGTTAATTCAATAAAACTGCCACTGGGCGTGAACTGTCCTTAAGTTCGTTTTCTAGCTTTTGGAAGATTTCATTTTTTGCAGAAAAATAGTTCACAAAAAATAGCACCAATCAGCTGAAAATGATTAAAAATTCAGTTGTAAGACGTGCATTAATATGACGCAATACGTCGTACGAGCGTAGGATGAGATTCATTTTTCTTTAAAACCCAGCGCAGACTTAACAGCGCATTCTGGATAAGTTAGCTAACAACTAACCAAAAGACTGTCCGTTTGCTAAATGGAATTATTTTTATCGGTTAAAAACATATTTAAAAAGTGGTATATGAAGAAGACGTATTTTCGTTACAATATTCTACAGGATGTAACTAATCTGATGCTCAGATTTTTAAGGTTTGATAGGCATTTCCAAAGCAAACAACTTTCATAACATATTATTGAGTCAGAAAGTAAGGAAACCGCGAGAGAGCGCCTGTGTAGTGAGAATGCGGAACAGTAGAGACAGATTATAACGGACAAAGAACCTTTATTATCGAAAATTTTACAACAAATGCTCCAAAGAGCGACCACTTGCACGAATGCATTGGGGACGGAGGGAATTGTGTACAAGTTGGAATCTTAGAGTATCTTACTCTATGGTTAGAATCTTACTCTATAGTTGGAATCTTAGAGTATCTTACTCTATGGTTGGAATCTTACTCTATGGTTGGAATCTTACTC